>JANJGN010000840.1:0-259732 GCA_026770705.1 Isurus oxyrinchus | reverse complement strand
CACACACTACACCCTCACACACTACACCGTCACACACTACCCCCTCACACACTGCCCCCTCACAAACTTCACCCTCACACAATACACCCTCACACACTACACCCTCACACACTACACCATCACACACTGCCCCCTCACACACTGCCCTCTCACACACTCCCCCCTCACACACTGCCCTCTCACACACTTCACCCCTCACACTCTCCCCCCTCACACACACCCCCCTCACAATCTCCCCTTCACCCACTCCCCCCTCACACACTGCCCCCTCACTTTCTCCCCCCTCACACACTAACTCCTCACACACTAACCCCTCACACACTAACCCCTCACACACTAACCCCTCACACACTCCCCCCCTCACACACACTGCCCCCCTCACACTGCCCCCTCACACACACCCCCTCACACCCTCATCCTCACACACTCCCCCCTCACACACTCCCCCCTCACACACTGCCCCCTCACACACTGCTCCCTCACACACTCTGCCCTCACACACTCCCCCTCACACACTCATCCCTCACCCACTGCCCCCTCACAATCTCCCCCTCACCCACTCCCCCCTCACACTCTCCCCCTCACACAATCCCCCCTCACACACAACCCCCTCACCCTCTCCCCCCTCACACACTCCCCCCTCACACACTCCCCCCTAACACACTGCCCCCTCACATACTGCCCCCTCACACACTCCCCCCTCACACTCTCCCCCTCACACACTCCCCCCCGACACACTCCCCCATCACACACTCCCCCCTCACACACTGTCCCCTCACACCCTCACTCTCCCTCCCTCACACACTCCCCCCCTCAGACACTGCCCCCTCACACACTGTCCCCTCACACACTGCCCCCTCACACACTGCCCCCCTCACACAGTGCCCCCATCACACACTCCCCCCTCACACTCTCCCCCCTCACACACTGCCCCCTCACACATTCCCCCTCACACACTCCCCCCTCACAAACTCCCCCATCACACACTGTCCCCTCACACACTCCCCCCTCACACACTCCCCCCTCACACACTCCCCCTCACCCACTTCAACCTCACACACACTACACCCTCACACACTACCCCCTCACACACTACCCCCTCACACACTACCCCCTCACACACTACACCCTCACACACTACCCCCTCACACACTCCCCCTCACGCACTCCGCCCTCACACACTCCCCCCTCACTTTCTCCCCCTCACAACACTCCCCCCCCTCACTTTATCCCCCTCACACACTAACCCCTCACACACTCACCACTCATACTCTCCCCTCACCCACTGCTTCCTCACACACTGCCCCCTCACCCACTGCCCCCTCACTTTCTCCCCCTCACACACTCCCCCCTCACACACTGCCCCCTCACACACTCACCCCTCATACTCTCCCCCTCACACACACTGCCCCCTAACACAATCCCCCACAAACCCCCCCTCACACACTGCCCCTCACAAACTGCTTCCTCAAACACTCCGCCTCACACACTGCCCCCCTCACATACTCCCCCTCACACACTCCCCCTCACACACTCCCCCTCACACACTCCCCCCTCACACTCCCCCTCACACACTCCCCCCCTCACACACTCCCCCCACACACTCCCCCCCTCACACACTGCCCCCTCACACACTCCCCCTCACACACTGCCCCCTCACACACTCATCCCTCACACACTGCCCCCTCACACACTGCCCCCTCACACACTCCCCCCTCACACACTCCCCCCTCACACACTCATCCCTCACACACTCATCCCTCACACACTCCCCCCTCACACACTCCCCCCTCACACACTCCCCCCTCACACACACTGCCCCCTCACACACTCATCCCTCACACACTGCCCCCTCACACACTCCCCCCTCACACACTCCCCCCTCACACACTCATCCCTCACACACTGCCCCCTCACACACTCATCCCTCACACACTCCCCCTCACACACTCCCCCCTCACACACTCCCCCCTCACACACTGCTTCCTCACACACTGCTTCCTCACACACTCCCCCCACACACACTCCCCCCTCACACACTCCCCCTCACACACTGCCCCCTCACACACTCCCCCCTCACACACTACCCCCTCACACACTCCCCCTCACACACTCCCCCTCACACACTGCCCCCTCACACACTGCCCCCTCACACACTGACCCCTCACACACTGCTTCCTCACCCACTGCCCCCTCACTTTCTCCCCCATCACACACTGCCCCCTCACACACTGCCCCCTCACACAATCCCCCCTCACACAATCCCCCCTCACACACTGCCCCCTCACACACTGCCCCCTCACACTCTGCCCCCTCACACACTGCCCCCTCACACACTGCCCCCTCACACAATCCCCCCTCACACACTCCCCCCCTCACACACTCCCCCCCTCACCACACTCCCCCCTCACACACTCCCCCCTCACACACTCCCCCCTCACACACTCTGCCCTCACACACTCTGCCCTCACAGACTCCCCCCTCGCACACTCCCCCCTCACACACTCCCCCCCTCACACACTCCCCCCTCACACAATCCCCCCTCACACACTCCCCCTTCACACACTCCCCCCTCACACACTCCCCCCTCACACACTCCCCCCCCTCACACACTCCCCCCTCCACACTCTCCCCCCCCTCACACTGCCCCCCTCACTCACTCCCCCCCTCACACACTGCCCCCTCACACACTCCCCCCTCACACACTCCCCCCCTCACACACTCCCCCCTCACACTCTCTCCCCCCTCACACACTGCCCCCTCACTCACTCCCCCCTCACACACTGCCCCCTCACACACTCCCCCCTCACACACTGCCCCCTCACACACTGCCCCCTCACACACTGCCCCCTCACACACTGCCCCCACTCACACACTGCCCCCTCACACACTCCCCCCCTCACACACTCCCCCCTCACACACTGCCCCCTCACACATTGCCCCCTCATCCTCTCCCCCTCACACATTCCCCCCTCACACACTCCCCCCTCACACTCTCCCCCCTCACACACTGCCCCCTCACTCACTCCCCCCTCACACACTGCCCCCTCACACACTCCCCCCTCACACACTGCCCCCTCACACACTGCCCCCTCACACACTGCCCCCTCACACACTCCCCCCTCACACACCTCCCCCCTCACACACTGCCCCCTCACACACTGCCCCCTCATCCTCTCCCCCTCACACACTCCCCCCTCACACACTGCCCCCTCACACACTCCCCCTCACACACTGCCCCCTCACACTCTCCCCCCTCACACACTGTCCCCTCTTACATTCCCCCCTCACACACTCCCCCCTCAAAACTCCCCCCTCACACACTGCCCCCTCTCCCTCTCCCCCCTCACGCACTCCCCCCTCACACACTCCCCCCTCACACACTCCCCCCCTCACACACTCTCCCCTCACACACGCCCCCCTCACACACGCCCCCCTCACTCACACACCCCTCACCCTCTCCCCCTCACACACTCGCCCCTCACACACTGCCCCCTCACACACTGCCCCTCACACAATGCCCCCTCACACACTCACCCATCACAGACTCCACCCTCACTCTCCTCCCCCTCACACACTCCCCCCTCACACACTCCCCCCACACAGACTCCCCCCTCACACACTCCCCCGTCACACACTGCCCCCTCACACACTGCCTTCTCACACTCTCCCCCCCTCACACTCTCCCCCCCTCACTCACTCCTCCCTCACACACTCCCCCCTCACACACTGCCCTCTCACACACTGCCCCCTCACACACTGCCCCCCCCACACTCTCCCCCCCCTCACACACTGCCCCCCCTCACACACTGCCCCCTCACACACTGCCCCCTCACACACTCCCCCTCGCACACTGCCTCCTCACACTCTCCCCCCTCACACACTCCCCCCTCACACACTACCCCCTCACACTCTCCCCCTCACACACTCCCCCCTCACACACTCCCCCCTCTTGCCCTACCCCCTCTCACTCTGCCCCTTCACACACTCCCCCTCACACAGCCCCCTCATACTCTGCCCTCTCTCACTCTCCCCCCTCACACACTCCCCCCCTCACACACTCCCCCTCACACACTCCCCCCTCACACTCTCCCCCCTCACACCTTCCCCCCTCACAGACTCCCCCCTCACGCACTCCCCCCTCACACTCTCCCCTCTCACACCTTCCCCCCCTCACACTCTCCCCCCTCACACACTCCCCCCTCACACACTGCCCCCTCACACACTCCCCCCTCACACACTGCCCCCTCACTCACTCCCTCCTCACACTCCCCCCTCGGACACTGCCCCCTCACACACTCCACCCCTCACACACTGCCCCCTCACTCTCTCCCCCCTCTAACTCTCCCCCCTCACAGTCTCCCCCTCACACACCCCTCCTCACACACTGCCCCCTCACACACTGCCCCCTCACACACTGCCCCCTCACACACTGCCCCCTCACACACTCCCCCCCTCACACACTCACCCGTCACACACTCCCCCCTCACTTTCTCCCCCTCACACACTCCCCCCTCACTTTATCCCCCTCACACACTAACCCCTCACACACTCACCACTCATACTCTCCCCCTCACATACTCCCCCATCACACACTCCCCCCTCACACACTGCTTCCTCACACACTGCCCCCTCACCCACTGCCCCCTCACTTTCTCCCCCTCACACACTCCCCCCTCACACACTGCCCCCTCACACACTCACCCCTCATACTCTCCCCCTCACACACTGCCCCCTAACACAATCCACCACAAACCCCCCCTCACACACTGCCCCTCACAAACTGCTTCCTCAAACACTCCGCCTCACACACTGCCCCCTCACATACTCCCCCTCACACACTCCCACTCACACACTCCGCTTCACACACTGCCCCCTCACATACTCCCCCTCACACACTCCCCCCTCACACACTCCCCCTCACACACTCCCCCCCTCACACTCCCCCTCACACACTGCCCCCTCACACACTCCCCCTCACACACTGCCCCCCTCACACACTCATCCCTCACACACTGCCCCCTCACACACTGCCCCCTCACACACTCCCCCCTCACACTCTGCACACCTCACACACTCCCCCTCACACACTCCCCCTCACACACTCATCCCTCACACACTCATCCCTCACACACTCCCCCTCACACACTCACACCCCCCTCACACACTCCCCCCTCACACACTCCCCCCTCACACACTGCCCCCTCACACACTGCCCCCTCACACACTCATCCCCTCACACACTGCCCCCTCTCACACTCCCCCCCTCACACACTCCCCCCTCACACACTCATCCCTCACACACTGCCCCCTCACACACTCATCCCTCACACACTCCCCCTCACACACTCCCCCCTCACACACTCCCCCCTCACACACTGCTTCCTCACACACTGCTTCCTCACACACTCCCCCCTCACACACTCCCCCTCACACACTGCCCCCTCACACACACTCCCCCCTCACACACTCCCCCCCTCACACACTCCCCCTCACACACTCCCCCTCACACAATGCCCCCTCACACACTGCTTCTTCACCCACTGCCCCCTCACTTTCTCCCCCATCACACACTGCCCCCTCACACACTGCCCCCTCACACAATCCCCCCTCACACACTGCCCCCTCACACACTGCCCCCTCACACACTGCCCCCTCACACACTGCCCCCTCACACAATCCCCCCTCACACTCCCCCCTCACACACTCCCCCCTCACACACTCCCCCCTCACACACTCCCCCCCTCACACACTCTGCCCTCACACACTCACCCATCACAGACTCCCCCCTCGCACACTCCCCCCCCCTCACACACTCCCCCCTCACACACTCCCCCCCTCACACACTCCCCCCTCACACACTCCCCCCTCACACACTCCCCCTTCACACACTCCCCCTTCACACACTCCCCCCTCACACACTCCCCCCTCACACACTCCCCCCTCACACACTCCCCCCTCACACACTCCCCCCCTCACACTCCCCCCTCACACACTCCCCCCTCACACACTACCCCCCTCACACACTGCTCCCTCACAAACTTCACCCTCACACACTCCCCCCTCACACACTCCCCCATCACACACTCCCCCCTCACAATCTCCCCTTCACCCACTCCCCCCATCACACACTCTCCCCCTCACACACTGCCCCCTCACACACTCCCCCCTCACACACACTCCCCCCTCACACACTCCCCCCTCACACACTCCCCCCTCACACACTGCCCCCTCACACACTGCCCCCTCACACACTGCCCCCTCACACACTCATCCCTCACACACTCATCCCTCACACACTCATCCCTCACACACTCCCCCTCACACTGCCCCCTCACCCACTCCCACTCAAACACTCCCCCTCACACACTCCCCCCTCACACACTCCCCCCTCACACACACTCCCCCTCCTCACACTCCCCCCTCGGACACTGCCCCCTCACACACTCCACCCCTCACACACTGCCCCCCTCACACACTGCCCCCTCACACACTCCCCCCTCACACACTCCCCCCTCACTCACTCCCTCCTCACACTCCCCCCTCGGACACTGCCCCCTCACACACTCCACCCCTCACACACTCACCCGTCACACACTCCCCCCCTCACACTCTCCCCCTCACACCTTCCCCCTCACACACTCCACCCTCACAGAGTCCCCTCTCACACCTTCCCCCTCACACACTCCCCCCCTCTCGCCCTGCCCCCTCTCACTCTGCCCCCCACACACTCCCCCCTCACACACTCCACCCTCACACACTCCCCCCTCACACACTCCACCCTCACACACTCCACCCTCACACACTCCCCCATCACTCTCCCCCCTCACACTCTCCCCCCTTCACACTCACCCTCCCCCCCTCACGCTCACCCTGCCCCCCCTCACGCTCACACTTCCCCCCTCACCCTCACCCTCCGCCCCTCACGCTCACCCTCCACCCTCATGCTCACCCTCTCCCACTCACCCTCACCCTCCGCCCCTCACGCTCACCCTCCACCCTCATGCTCACCCTCTCCCACTCACCCTCAGCCTCCCCCCTCACGCTCACCCTCCACCCCTCACACTCACCCTCCCCCCTCCACGCTCACCCTCCCCCCCTCACCCTCACCCTCCCCCCCCTCACGCTCACCCTCCACCCCTCACACTCACCCTCCCCCTCTCACCCTCCCCCCTCACGCTCACCCTCCCCCCCCTCACCCTCCATTCCATCTTTCCAAGTCTCTCTCTCACTGTCCCTCCCCCTGGTCCACCTCTTTTCTGTCTCTCCCCTCCTCTACCTTCCTGTCTCTCCATCTCTCTCGGCTCTCTCCACATTCCCCCTCTCCCTGCAGCTCTTCCTAACAACCTGTCATTCCCAGTCCCACTCCCTCCCAGTCCCACTCCCTCCCAGTCCCACTCCCTCCCAGTCCCACTCCCTCCCAGTCCCACTCCCTCCCAGTCCCACTCCCTCCCTGTCCCACTCCCTCCCAGTCCCACTCCCTCCCAGTCCCACTCCCTCCCTGTCCCACTCCCTCCCAGTCCCACTCCCTCCCAGTCCCACTCCCTCCCAGTCCCACTCCCTCCCAGTCCCACTCCCTCCCAGTCCCACTCCCTCCCAGTCCCACTCCCTCCCAGTCCCACTCCCTCCCAGTCCCACTCCCTCCCAGTCCCACTCCCTCCCAGTCCCACTCCCTCCCAGTCCCACTCCCTCCCAGTCCCACTCCCTCCCAGTCCCACTCCCTCCCAGTCCCACTCCCTCCCAGTCCCACTCCCTCCCAGACCCACTCCCTCCCAGTCCCACTCCCTCCCAGTCCCACTCCCTCCCAGTCCCACTCCCTCCCAGTCCCACTCCCTCCCAGTCCCACTCCCTCCCAGTCCCACTCCCTCCCAGTCCCACTCCCTCCCAGTCCCACTCCCTCCCTCCCTCTCTGCCTCATCACACTCTCCACAGCCTCTCATTCCTTCCCTTCCTCTCGCTTCCTCTCTCCACATCGATGTCTGTCTTTTGTTCCCAGTCTCTCCATCTCTTTCTCTCTCTTCTCCCTCCTTCTCTCTCTCTCCAGCCCCATCCCTCCATCCCTCTCTCTCCCCACCCATCGCTCTCCCCTCTCTCCTCCTCGCTTCCCCTTTCCCTCTCTGTCTCTCTCTCTTTCGCTTTGCACTTTATCTCTCTCCTCCTGCTCACTCTGTCTCTCCCTTGACCTTCCTCCTGCTCACTCTGTCTCTCCCTTGACCTTCCTCCTGCTCACTCTGTCTCTCCCTTGACCTCTTACCTTCTGCGGTGCATTGATGACCCCGACATTGTAACCGAACTGCAGAGATCCCAGTGCGGCTGTGAAAACGGCCAGGATCAGGGTGCCTGTGATACACTGTCAGGAAAGAAAACACGCAGAGAATGAAGGTGATAGAAAACAATTCTCCGTCACGCTGCCCTCACCATCATCCCAAACAGCTTACACAGGGCTGAAGAGATAGAGCTAACCTGCTTCAGCTAATCATTCGCAAATCAGCAAATCCCCAAACTGAATACATTGTCCCTGTTCCTCAGTAACCAGACAGACAGACACTTGCAACAAATATCTCTGATTGATTCTCTGCGATTATATATCACAAAATAGGGCACAGCTGTTCCACACCTCCATCACCTCAACACATACAGCACAGATTGGAAAACCCTACACTGTCCCCATCAAACACTCCCAGGACAGGGACAGCACGGGGTTAGATACAGAGTAAAGCTCCCTCTACACTGTCCCCATCAAACACTCCCAGGACAGGGACAGCACGGGATTAGATACAGAGTAAAGCTCTCTCTACACTGTCCCCATCAAACACTCCCAGGACAGGTACAGCATGGGGTTAGATACAGAGTAAAGCTCCCTCTACACTGTCCCCATCAAACACTCCCAGGACAGGGACAGCACAGGGTTAAATACAGAGTAAAGCTCCCTCTACACTGTCTCTTTCAAATACCCGTAGGGAAGGTACAGCACTGGGTTAAATACAGAGTAAAGCTCCCTCTACAATGACACCATCAAACACTCCCAGGACAGGTACAGTGCGGGGTTGGATAGAGAGTAAAGCTCCCTTGACACTGTCCCCATCAAAAACTCCCAGGACAGGTACCAATGATGTTAGATATAGAGTAAAGCTCCCTCCACACTGTCCCCATCAAAGGGTCCCAGGACAGGTACAGCACGGGGTAAGATACAGAGTAAAGCTCCCTCTACACTGCCCCATCAAACCCTACCCGGACAGGGAAAGCACGGGGTTAGATACAGAGTAAAGCTCACTCTATACTGTTGCCAGTAAACATTTCCAGAGGAGGTACAGCACGGGGGTAGATACAGGGCAAAGCTCCCTCTACACTGTCCCCATCAAACACTCCCAGTACACGTACAGCATGGGGTTAGATACAGAGTAAAGCTCCCTCTACACTGCTCCCAACAACAGTCCCAGGACAGGAACAGCACGGAGTGAGATAAAGAGTAAAGCTCCCTCTACACTGTCCCCATCAAACACTCCCAGGACAGATACAGCATGGGGTTAGATACAGAGTAAAGCTCCCTCTACACTGCTCCCAACAACAGTCCCAGGACAGGAACAGCACGGAGTGAGATAAAGAGTAAAGCAGCCCTCTACACTGTCCCCAGCAAACACTCCCAGGACAGATACAGAACAGGGTTAGATACAGAGTAAATCTCTCTCTACACTACCCATCAAACACTCCCAGGACAGGTACAGCACAGGTTTAGATACATAGATTACACTCCCTCTACCGTGTCCCAATCAAACACTCCCAGGACAGGGACAGCACAGGGTTAAATACAGAGTAAAGCTCCCTCTACACTGTCTCTTTCAAATACCCGTAGGGAAGGTACAGCACTGGGTTAAATACAGAGTAAAGCTCCCTCTACAATGACACCATCAAACACTCCCAGGACAGGTACAGTGCGGGGTTGGATAGAGAGTAAAGCTCCCTTGACACTGTCCCCATCAAAAACTCCCAGGACAGGTACCAATGATGTTAGATATAGAGTAAAGCTCCCTCCACACTGTCCCCATCAAAGGGTCCCAGGACAGGTACAGCACGGGGTAAGATACAGAGTAAAGCTCCCTCTACACTGCCCCATCAAACCCTACCCGGACAGGGAAAGCACGGGGTTAGATACAGAGTAAAGCTCACTCTATACTGTTGCCAGTAAACATTTCCAGAGGAGGTACAGCACGGGGGTAGATACAGGGCAAAGCTCCCTCTACACTGTCCCCATCAAACACTCCCAGTACACGTACAGCATGGGGTTAGATACAGAGTAAAGCTCCCTCTACACTGCTCCCAACAACAGTCCCAGGACAGGAACAGCACGGAGTGAGATAAAGAGTAAAGCTCCCTCTACACTGTCCCCATCAAACACTCCCAGGACAGATACAGCATGGGGTTAGATACAGAGTAAAGCTCCCTCTACACTGCTCCCAACAACAGTCCCAGGACAGGAACAGCACGGAGTGAGATAAAGAGTAAAGCAGCCCTCTACACTGTCCCCAGCAAACACTCCCAGGACAGATACAGAACAGGGTTAGATACAGAGTAAATCTCTCTCTACACTACCCATCGAACGCTCCCAGGACAGGTACAGCACAGGTTTAGATACATAGATTACACTCCCTCTACCGTGTCCCAATCAAACACTCCCAGGACAGGTACAGCACGGGGTTAGATACAGAGTAAAGGTCCCTCTACACTGTCCCCATCAAACACTCCCAGGACAGGTACAGCACAGGGTTAGATACAGAGTAAAGCTCCTTCTACACTGTCCCGAACAAACACTCCCAGAACAGGTACAGCATGGGGTTAGATACAGATTAAAGCTCCCTCTACAATGTCCCCATCAAACACTCCCAGGACAGGTACAGCAGGGGGATAGATACAGAGTAAAGCTCCCTCTACACTGGCCCCAGGAAACACTTCCAGAGCAGGTACAGCACAGGGTTGGATACAGAGTAAAGCTCCCTCTACACTGTCTCCATCAAATACCCACAGGGCATGCACAGCACTGGGTTAGATACAGAGTAAAGCTCCCTCTACACTGTCCCCATCAAACACACCCAGGACAGGTACCACTGGGGTTAGATACAGAGTAAACCTCGTCTACACTGTCCCCATCAAAGGGTCCCAGCACAGGTACAGCACGGCGTAAGATACAGAGTAATGCTCCCTCTTCACTGACCCCATCAAAAACTAATAGGACAGGTACAGCATAGGGATAGATATAGAGTAAAGCTCCCTCTACACTGTCCCCATCAAACCCTCCCCGGACAGGGACAGCACGGGGTTAGATACAGAGTAAATCTCCCTCTATACTGTACACATCAAACACTCCCAGGGCAGCTACAGCATGGGGTGACATACAGAGTAAAGCTGCCTCTACACTCTCCCCATCAAAAAGTCCCAAGACAGGTACAGCACGGGATTAGATATTGAGTAAAGCTCCCTCTACACTGTCCCTATCAAATACCCCCAGGGAAGGTACAACACTGGGTTAGATATAGAGTAAAGCTCCCTCTACACTGTCCCCATCAAAAACTCCCCGGACAGGGACAGCACGGGGTTAGATACAGAGTAAATCTCCCTCTACACTACCCATCAAACACTCCCAGGACAGTTACAGCACAGGGTCAGATACATAGATTACACACCCTCTACTGTGTCCCAATCAAACACTCCCAGGGCAGCTACAGCATAGGGTTAGATACAGAGTAAAGGTCCCTCTACACTGTCCCCATCAAACACTCCCAGGAGAGGTACAGCACTGGGTTAGATACAGAGTAAAGCTCCCTCTACAATGTCACCATCAAACACTCCCAGGACAGGTACCAAAGGGGTTAGATACAGAGCAAAGCTCCCTTGACACTGTCCCCATCAAACACTCCCAGGACAGGTACCAAAGAGGTTAGATACAGAGTAAACTTCCGTCTACACTGTCCCCATCAAAGGGTCCCAGGACAGTTACAGCACGCGGTAAGATACAGAGTAAAGCTCCCTCTACACTGTCCCCGGTAAACACTCCCAGGACAGGTACAGCACGGGGTTAGATACAGAGTAAATCTCCCTCTACACTGTCCCCATCAAACCCTCCCAGGACAGGAACAGCACAGAGTAAGATACAGAGTAAAGTTCCCTCTACACTGTCCCCATCAAACACTCCCAGGACAGGTACAGCATGGGGTTCGATACAGAGTATAGCTCCCTCTACACTCCCCCCATCAAATAATGCCAGGACAGCTACAGCACGGTGTTAGATACAGAGTAAATCTCCCTCGACACTGACCCCATCAAACACTCCCAGGACAGGTACAGCATGGGGTTAGATACAGAATAAATCTCCCTCGACACTGACCCCATCAAACACTCCCAGGACAGGTACAGCATGGGTTAGATACAGAGTAAAGCTCCCTCTACACTGCTCCCAACAACAGTCCCAGGACAGGAACAGCACGGAGTGAGATAAAGAGTAAAGCTCCCTCTACACTGCCCCATCAAACCCTCCCCGGACAGGGAAAGCACGGGGTTAGATACAGAGTAAAGCTCCCTCTACAATGTCACCATCAAACACTCCCAGGATAGGTACAGCACGGGGTTAGATACAGAGTAAAGCTGCCTCTACGCTGTCCCCATCAAACACTCCCAGGACAGGTACAGCACGGGGTTAGATACAGAGTAAAGCTCCCTCTACACTGTCCCCATCAAACACTCCCAGGACAGGTACAGCACGGGGTTAGATACAGAGTAAAGCTCCCTCTACACTGTCCCCATCAAACACTCCCAGGACAGGTACAGCACGGGGGTGGATACAGAGTAAAGCTCACTCTACACTGTCCCCATCAAACACTCCCAGGACAGGTACAGCACGGGGGTGGATACAGAGTAAAACTCACGCTACACTGTCCCCATCAAACACTCCCAGGACATGTACAGCACGGGGGTGTATACAGAGTAAAGCTCCCTCGAAACTGCCCACATCAAACACTCCAGGGAGAGGTACAGCACGGGTTAGGAAACAGAGTAAATCCGCCTCTACACTGTGCCCTTCAAACACTGCCAGGACAGGTACAGCATGGGGCTAGATACAGAGTAAAGCTCCCTCTACACTGTCCCCATCAAACACTCCCAGGACAGGTACAGCATGGGGTTAGATACAGAGTAAAGCTCCCTCTACACTGTCCCCATCAAACACTCCCAGGACAGGTACAGCACGGGGGTGTATACAGAGTAAAGCTCCCTCGAAACTGCCCACATCAAACACTCCCAGGACAGGTACAGCATGGGGCTAGATACAGAGTAAAGCTCCCTCTACATTGTCCCCTTCGAAAAAACACTGAACAGGTAAAGCACGGGGTAAGATACAGAGTAAATCTCCCACTACACTGTCACCATCAAAACTCCCAGGACAGGTACAGCACGGGGTTAGTTACAGTGTAAATCTCCCTCGACACTGTCCCCATCAAACACTCCCAGCAAGGTACACCACGGGGTTAGATACAGAGTAAAGCTCCCTCTACACTGTCTCCATCAAATACTCGCAGGACAGATACAGCACGAGGTTAGATACAGAGTAAAGCTCCCTCTACACTGTCCGCATCAAGTTCTCCCAGGACAGATAAAGCACGGGGTTAGATACAGAGTAAAGCTCCCTCTACACTGTTCCCATCAAACACTCCCAGGACAGGTAAAGCACAGGGTTAGGTATAGAGTTAAGCTCCCTCTTAACTGTCCACATCAAACACTACCAGGAGAGGTACAGCACGGGGTTAGATAAAGTGTAAAACTCCCAATACACTGCCACTGTTAAACACTTCCAAGGGAGGTACAGCACGGGATTTGATTCAGAGTAAATCCACCTCTACACTGTGCCTGTCAAACACTCCCAGGACAGGTACAGCACGGGGTTAGATACTGAGTAAATCCCAATCTTCACTGTTCCCATCAAACACTCCCATAGCAGATACAGCATGGGGTGACATACAGAGTAAAGTTCCCTCTACACTGTCCCCATCAAACACTCCCAGGACAGGAACAGCATGGAGTTAGATACAGAGTAAAACTCCCTCGACACTGTCCCCATCAAACACTCCCAGGAAGGTACACCACGGGGTTAGATACAGAGTAAAGCTCCCTCTACACTGTCCCCATCAAACACTCCCAGGACAGGTAAAGCACAGTGTTAGGTACAGAGTTATGCTCCCTCTTAACTGTCCACATCAAACACTACCAGGAGAGGTACAGCACGGGGTTAGATAAAGTGTAAAGCTCCCAATACACTGTCACCGTTAAACACTTCCAAGGGAGTTACATCACGGGATTAGATTCAGAGTAAATCCACCTCTACACTGTGTCTGTCAAACATTCCCAGGACAGGTACAGCACGGAGTTAGATACTGAGTAAATCCCACTCTACACTGTCCCCATCAAACACTCCCAGGACAGCTACAGCATGAAGTTACATACAGAGTAAAGCACCATCTACACCGTCCCCATCAACCTCTCCCAGGACAGGGACAGCATGGGGTTAAGTGGAGAGTAAAGCTCCCTCTACACTGTCCCCATCAAACACTCCCAGGACACGTACAGCACGGGGTTAGATACAGAGTAAAGCTCCCTCTACACTGTCCCCATCAAACACTCCCAGGACAGGTACAGCACGGGGTTAGATACAGAGTAAAGCTCCCTCTACACTGTCCCCATCAAACACTCCCAGGACAGGTACAGCACGGGGGTGTATACAGAGTAAAGCTCCCTCGAAACTGCCCACATCAAACACTCCAGGGAGAGGTACAGCACGGGTTAGGATACAGAGTAAATCCGCCTCTACACTGTGCCCTTCAAACACTGCCAGGACAGGTACAGCATGGGGCTAGATACAGAGTAAAGCTCCCTCTACACTGTCCCCTTCGAAAAAACACTGAACAGGTAAAGCACGGGGTAAGATACAGAGTAAATCTCCCACTACACTGTCACCATCAAAACTCCCAGGACAGGTACAGCACGGGGTTAGTTACAGTGTAAATCTCCCTCGACACTGTCCCCATCAAACACTCCCAGCAAGGTACACCACGGGGTTAGATACAGAGTAAAGCTCCCTCTACACTGTCCGCATCAAATTCTCCCAGGACAGATAAAGCACGGGGTTAGATACAGAGTAAAGCTCCCTCTACACTGTTCCCATCAAACACTCCAAGGACAGGTAAAGCACAGGGTTAGGTATAGAGTTAAGCTCCCTCTTAACTGTCCACATCAAACACTACCAGGAGAGGTACAGCACGGGGTTAGATAAAGTGTAAAGCTCCCAATACACTGCCACCGTTAAACACTTCCAAGGGAGGTACAGCACGGGATTTGATTCAGAGTAAATCCACCTCTACACTGTGCCTGTCAAACACTCCCAGGACAGGTACAGCACGGGGTTAGATACTGAGTAAATCCCAATCTTCACTGTCCCCATCAAACACTCCCATAGCAGATACAGCATGGGGTGACATACAGAGTAAAGTTCCCTCTACACTGTCCCCATCAAACACTCCCAGGACAGGAACAGCATGGAGTTAGATACAGAGTAAAACTCCCTCGACACTGTCCCCATCAAACACTCCCAGGAAGGTACACCACGGGGTTAGATACAGAGTAAAGCTCCCTCTACACTGTCCCCATCAAATTCTCCCAGGACAGATACAGCACGGGGTTAGATACAGAGTAAAGCTCCCTCTACACTGTCCCCATCAAACAATCCCAGGACAGGTAAAGCACAGTGTTAGGTACAGAGTTAAGCTCCCTCTTAACTGTCCACATCAAACACTACCAGGAGAGGTACAGCACGGGGTTAGATAAAGTGTAAAGCTCCCAATACACTGTCACCGTTAAACACTTCCAAGGGAGTTACATCACGGGATTAGATTCAGAGTAAATCCACCTCTACACTGTGCCTGTCAAACATTCCCAGGACAGGTACAGCACGGAGTTAGATACTGAGTAAATCCCACTCTACACTGTCCCCATCAAACACTCCCAGGACAGGTACAGCACGGGGTTAGATACAGAGTAAAGCTGCCTCTACACTGTCCCCATCAAACGCTCCCAGGACAGGTACAGCACGGGGTTAGATACAGAGTAAAGCTCCCTCTACACTGTCCCCGTCAAACACTCCCAGGACAGGTACAGCACAGGGTTAGATACAGAGTAAAGATCCTTCTACACTGTCCCCATCAAACACTCCCAGGACAGGTACAGCACGGGGTTAGATACAGAGTAAAGCTCCCTCTACACTGTCCCCATCAAACACTCCCAGGACAGGTACAGCACGGGGTTAGATACAGAGTAAAGCTGCCTCTACACTGTCCCCATCAAACACTCCCAGGACAGGTACAGCACGGGGTTAGATACAGAGTAAAGCTCCCTCTACACTGTCCCCATCAAACATCCAAGGCAGGTACACCATAGGGTCAGGTACAGAGTAAAGCCCAATATACACTGTCGCCGTTAAAGACTTCCAGGACAGGTACAGCATGGGATTAGATACAGAGTAAATCCCCCTATACACTGTCCCCAGTAAACACTTCCAGATCAGGTACAGCACGGGGTTAGATACAGAGTAAACCTCCCTCAACACTGTCCCCAGTAAACACTTCCAGATCAGGTACAGCACGGGGTTAGATACAGAGTAAATCTCCCTCTACACTGACCCCATCAAAAACTCCCAGGACAGGTACAGCATGTAGTGAGATAGAGAGTAAAGCTCCCTCTACACTGTCCCGAACAAACACTCCCAGGACACGTACAGCATGGGTTTAGATACAGAGCAATGCTCCCTCTGCACTGTCACCATCAAACACACCCAGGACAGGTACAGCACGGGGTTAGACACAGAGTAAAGCTCCCTGTACACTGTCCCCATCAAACACTCCCAGGACAGGTACAGCACGGGGTTAGACACAGAGTAAAGCTCCCTGTACACTGTCCCCATCAAACACTCCCAGGACAGGTACAGCACAGGGTAAGATACAGAGTAAATCTCCCTCTACACTGACCCCATCAAAAACTCCCAGGACAGGTACAGCATGTAGTGAGATAGAGAGTAAAGCTCCCTCTACACTGTCCCGAACAAACACTCCCAGGACACGTACAGCATGGGTTTAGATACAGAGCAATGCTCCCTCTGCACTGTCACCATCAAACACTCCCAGGACAGCAACAGCACGGGGTTAGAGAGAGAATAAAGCTCCCTCTACAACGTTCCCAACAAACACTCCCAGGACAGGTACAGCACAGGATTAGATACAGACTAAAGCTCCCTCTACACTGTCTCCATCAAACAATCCCAGGACAGGTACAGCTCGGGGGGTGGATACAGAGTAAAGCTCCCTTGAAACTGCCCACATCAAACACTCCAGGGAAAGCAACAGCACGGGTTTAGATACAGAGTAAATCCGCCTCTACACTGTCCCCAACAAAAACTCCCAGGACAGGTACAGCATGGGGTTAGATTCAGAGTAAATCTTCCTCTATACTGTCCCCATCAAAAACTCCCTGGATGAGGAACAGCACGGGGTTGGATACAGAGTAAAGCTCCCTCTACACTGTCGACATTAAACACTACCAGGGCAGGTACAGCACCGGGTTGGATACAGAGTAAAGCTTCCTCTACACCGTACCAATCAAATACTCCCAGTGCAGGTACAGCACGGGATTAGATACAGAGTAAATCCGCCTCTACACCGTCCCCATCAAAAATTCCCTGGACAGGTACAGCACGGGGTTAGAAACAGAGGAAATCTCCCTCTACACTGTCCCCTTTGAAAACACACTGAAGAGGTAAAGCACGGTGTAAGGTACAGCGTAAATCTCCCACTACACTGTCACCATCAAAGGGTCCCATGAAAGGTACAGCACTGGGTTAGATATAGAGTAAATCTCCCTCTACACTGTCCCCATCAAACACTCCCAGGACAGGTACAGCACGGGGTTAGATACAGAGTAAAGCTCCCTCTACACCGTCCACATCAAACACTCCCAGGACAGGTACAGCATGGGGTGACATACAGAGTAAAGTTCTCTATACACTGTCCCCATCAAACCCTCCCAGGACAGGTACAGCATGGGGTTAGATACAGAGTAAAGCTCCCTCTACACTGTCCCCATCAAATACTCCCAGGACAGCTACAGCACGGGGTTAGATACAGAGTAAATCTCCCTCGACACTGACCCCATCAAACACTCCCAGGACAGGTACAGCATGGGGTTAGATACAGAGTAAAGCTCCCTCTACACTGTCCCCATCAAACACTCCCAGGACAGGTACAGCACGGGGTTAGATACAGAGTAAAGCTCCCTCTACACCGTCCACATCAAACACTCCCAGGACAGGTACAGCATGGGGTGACATACAGAGTAAAGTTCTCTATACACTGTCCCCATCAAACCCTCCCAGGACAGGTACAGCATGGGGTTAGATACAGAGTAAATCTCCCTCGACACTGACCCCATCAAACACTCCCAGGACAGGTACAGCATGGGGTTAGATACAGAGTAAAGCTCCCTCTACAATGTTCCCAACAACAGTCCCAGGACAGGAACAGCACGGAGTGAGATAAAGAGTAAAGCTCCCTCTACACGGTCCCCAGTAAACACACCCAGAACAGGTACAGCACTGGGTTAGATTCAGAGTAAATCTCCCTCTACACTACCCATCAAACATTCCCAGGACAGTTACAGCACAGGGTTAGATACAGAGTAAAGTTCCCTCTACACTGTCCCCATCAAACAATCCCAGGGCAGGTACAGCACGGGGTTAGACACAGAGTAAAGCTCCCTCTACACTGTCCCCATCAGACACACCCAGGACAGGTACAGCACGGGGTTAGATACAGAGTAAAGCTCCATCTACACTGTCCCCATCAGACACACCCTGGACAGGTGCAGCACAGGGTTATGTACAGAGTAAAGCTCCCTCTAAACTGTCCCCATCTAACACTCCCAGGACAAGTACAGCACGGGGTTAGATAAATAGGAAATCTCGAACCACACCGTCCCGATCAAACACTCCCAGGAGAGTTACAGCACTGGTTAGGTACAGAGTAAAGCTCCCTCTACACTGTCTCAAACACTCCCAGGACAGGTACAGCACGGGGTTAGATACAGAGTAAAGCTCCCTCTGCACTGTCTCCATCAAACACTCCCAGGACAGGTACAGCACGGGGTTAGATACAGAGTAAAGCTCCCTCTACACTGTCCCCATCGAACACTCCCAGGACAGATACAGCACGGGATTAGATACAGAGTAAAGCTCCCGCTACACTGTCTCCATCAAACACTCCCAGGACAGGGACAGCACGGGGTTAGATACAGACTAAAGCTCCCTCTACACTGTCTCCATCAAACAATCCCAGGACAGGTACAGCTCGGGGGTGGATACAGAGTAAAGCTCCCTCGAAACTGCCCACATCAAACACTCCAGGGAGAGGTACAGCACGGGTTTAGATACAGAGTAAATCCGCCTGTACATTGTGCCTGTCAAACACTCCCAGGACAGGTAAAGTATGGGGTTAGATACAGAGTAAATCTTCCTCTACACTGTCCCCAACAAACACTCCCAGGACAGGTACAGCACGGGGTTAGATACAGACTAAAGCTCCCTCTACACTGTCTCCATCAAACAATCCCAGGACAGGTACAGCTCGGGGGTGGATACAGAGTAAAGCTCCCTCGAAACTGCCCACATCAAACACTCCAGGGAGAGGTACAGCACGGGTTTAGATACAGAGTAAATCCGCCTGTACACTGTGCCTGTCAAACACTCCCAGGACAGGAAAAGTATGGGGTTAGATACAGAGTAAATCTTCCTCTACACTGTCCCCAACAAACACTCCCAGGACAGGTACAGCACGGGGTTAGATACAGAGTAAAGCTGCCTCTACACTGTCCCATTCGAAAACACACTGAACAGGTAAAGCACGGGGTAAGATACAGAGTATATCTCCCACTACACTGTCACCATCAAAGGGTCCCATGAAAGGTACAGCATGGGGTTAGATACAGAGTAAATCTCCCTCTACACTACCCATCAAACACTCCCAGGACAGTTACAGCACAGGGTTAGATACAGAGTAAAGTTCCCTCTACACTGTCCCCATCAGACACACCCAGGACAGGTGCAGCACAGGGTTATGTACAGAGTAAAGCTCCCTCTAAACTGTCCCCATCTAACACTCCCAGGACAAGTACAGCACGGGGTTAGATAAAGAGCAAATCTCGAACCACACCGTCCCGATCAAACACTCCCAGGAGAGTTACAGCACTGGTTAGGTACAGAGTAAAGCTCCCTCGACACTGTCCCCATCTAACACTCCCAGGACAGGTACAGCACGGGTTTATATACAGAGTTAAGCTCCCTTTGCACTGTCTGCATCAAACACTCCCAGGACAGATACAGCACGGGGTTAGATACAGAGTAAAGCTCCCTCTACACTGTCTCCATCAAACACTCCCAGGACAGGGACAGCACGGGGTTAGAGAGAGAGTAAAGCTCCCTCTACACTGTCTCCATCAAACACTCCCAGGACAGGTACAGCACGGGATTAGATACAGACTAAAGCTCCCTCTACACTGTCTCCATCAAACAATCCCAGGACAGGTACAGCTCGGGGGTGGATGCAGAGTAAAGCTCCCTCGAAATTGCCCACATCAAACACTCCAGGGAGAGGTACAGCACGGGTTTAGATACAGAGTAAATCCGCCTCTACACAGTGCCCGTCAAACACTCCCAGGACAGGTACAGCATGGGGTTAGATACAGAGTAAATCTTCCTCTACACTGTCCTCAACAAAATCTCCCAGGACAGGTACAGCATGGTGTTAGAGAGTAAAGCTCCGTCAGTACTGTCCCCATCAAACACTCCCAGGACAGATACAGCGCAGGGTTAGAAACAGATTAAAGCTCCCTCTACACTGTTCCCATCAAAAATTCCCAGGACAGGTACAGCTCGAATTTAGATACAGAGGAAAGCTCCCTCTACACTGTCCCCATCAAACACTCCCAGGACAGGTACAGCACGAAGTTAGATACAGAGTAAAGCTTCCTCTGCACTGTCCCCTTCGAAAACAGACTGAACAGGTAAAGCAAAGGGTAAGATACAGAGTTAATCTCCCACTACACTGTCACAATCAAAGGGTCCCATGAAAGGTACAGCACTGGGTTAGATATAGAGTAAATCTCCCTCTACACTGTCCCCATCAAACACTCCCAGGACAGGTACAGCACAGGGTTAGATACAAAGTAAAGCTCCCTCTACACTGTCCCCATCAAAACTCCCAGGACAGGTACAGCACAGAGTTAGTTACAGTATAAAGCTCCCTCTACACTGTCCCCGGTAAACACTCCCAGGACAGGTACAGCACAGGGTTTGATACAGAGTAAAGCTCCCTCTACACTGTCCCCATCAAACCCTCCCAGGACAGGAACTGCACGGAGTTAGATAAAGAGTAAAGCTCCCTCTACACTGTCCCCATCAAACACTCACAGGACAGGTACAGCACTGGGTTAGATTCAGAGTAAATCTCCCTCTACACTACCCATCAAACACTCCCAGGACAGGTACAGCACAGGGTTAGATATAAAGTAAAGTTCACTACAAACTGTCCCCATCAAACACTCTCAGGATAGGTAGAGCACCGTGATAGGTAAAGAGTAAATCTCCCTCTGCACTGTCCCCATCAAACAGTCCCAGGACATGTACCGTAAGGGGTTAGTTACAGGGTAAAGCTCCCTCTACACTGTCCCCTACAAACACTTCCAGGGCTGGTACAGCACAGGGTTAGATACAGAGTAAAGCTCCGTCAACACTGTACCCATCAAACACTCCCAGGACAGGTACAGCTCGGGGGTGGATACAGAGCAAATCTCCCGCTGCACTGTCCCCATCAATCACTCCCAGGAAAGGTACAGCACAGGGTTAGATATAGAGTAAAGCTCCCAGTACACTGTCCCCATCAAACTCTCCCAGGACAGGTACAGCACGGGGTTAGATACAGAGTAAAGCTCCCTCTACACTGTCCCCATCAAAAAATCCCAAGACAAGTACAGAACGGGGTTACATACAGAGTAAATCTCCTCAACACCGTCCCCATCAAAAACTCCCTGGACATGTATAGTAAGGGGTTAGATATTGAGTAAACTCCCTGTACACTCACCCCATCAAACACTCCCGGGCAGGTACAGCACGGGGTTAGATACAGAGTAAAGCACCCTCCACACCGTCCCCATCAAACACTCCCAGGACAGGTACAGCAAGGGGTTAGATACAGTATAAAGCTGCCTTTACACTGTCCCCATCAAACACTTCCAGGACAGGTACAGCACGGGGTTAGATTCAGAGTAAAGCTCCCTCTACACCGTCCCCATCAAATTCTCCCAGGACAGGTACAGCGCGGGGTTAGATACAGAGTAAAGCTCCGTCTGCACCGTCCCCATCAAACACGCCTCAGGACAGGTACAGCACGAGGTTACATACAGAGTAAAGCACCATCTACAACGTCCCCAACAAACACTCCCAGGACAGGTTCAGCACGGGATTAGATACAGACTAAAGCTCCCTCTACACTGTCTCCATCAAACAATCCCAGGACAGGAACAGCTCGGGTGTGGATACAGAGTAAAGCTCCCTCGAAACTGCCCACATCAAACACTCCAGGGAGAGGTACAGCACGGGTTTAGATACAGAGTAAATCCGCCTGTACACTGTGCCTGTCAAACACTCCCAGGACAGGTACAGCATGGGGTTAGATTCAGAGTAAATCTTTCTCTATACTGTCCCCATCAAAAACTCCCTGGAGACGAACAGCACGGGGTTGGATACAGAGTAAAGCTCCCTATACACTGTCGACATTAAACGCTACCAGGGCAGGTACAGCACCGGGTTAGATAAAGAGTAAAGCTTCCTCTACACCGTACCAATCAAATACTCCCAGTGCAGGTGCAACACAGGGTTAGATACAGAGTAAAGCTCCCTCTACACTGTCCCCATCAAACACTCCCAGGACAGGTATAGCATGGGGTTAGATACAAAGTAAAGCTCCGTAAGCACTGTCCCCATCAAACACTCCAACGACAGGCACGGCAAAGGGTTAGAAACAGAGTAAAGCTCCCTCTACACTGTTCCCATCAAAAATTCCCAGGACATGTACAGCACGAAGTTAGATACAGATTAAAGCTCCCTCTACACTGTCCCCATCAAACACTCACAGGAGAGGTACAGCACGTGGCTAGATAAAGAATAAAGCTCCCTCTACACTATCCCCGTCAAACACTCCCAGGACAGGTACAGCACGGGGCAGGATACAGAGTAAATCTGCCTCTACACTGTTCCCAACGCACACTTCCAGGACAGGTACAGCACCCTGTTGTATACGGAGTAAATATGCCTCTACACTGTCCCCATCAAACACTCCCAGGACAGGTACAGCACAGGGTTAGATATAGAGTAAATCTCCCTCTACACTGTCTCCATTAAACACTCCCAGGACAGGTTACAGCACGGGGTCAGATACAGAGTAAAGCTCCCTCTACACTGTCCCCATCAAACACTCCCAGGACAGTTACAGCACAGGGTTAGATACAGAATAAAGGCACGACTACACTCTCCCCATCAAAAACTCCGAGAACAGGTACAGCACGGTGTCAGATACAGAATAAAGCTCCAACTCTACTGTCCCCATCAAACATCCCAGGACAGGTACAGCACAGGTTTAGATATAGAGTAAATGTCCCTCTACACTGTCTCCATTAAACATTCCCAGGACAGCTACAGCTGGGGGTTAGATACAGAGTAAAGCTCACTCTACACGCTCCCCGTCAAACACTCACAGGAGAGGTACAGCACGGGGTTTGATAAAGAATAAAGCTCCCTCTACACTGTCCCCATCAAACACTCCCAGGACAGGTACAGCACGGGGGTGGATACAGAGTAAAGCTCCCTCTACACTGTCCCTTTCAAAAATTCCCAGGACAGGTACAGCACGTGGCTGGATACAGAGTAAAGCTTCCTCCACAGTATCCCGATCAAATACTCCCAGGACACGTACAGCATGGGGTTAGATACAGAGCAAAGTGTCTTCTGCACTGTCCTCATCCAAAACACCGAGGACAGGTCCAGCACAGGGTTAGATACAGAGTAAAGCTCCCTCTGCACTGTCCCCATCAAACACTCCCAGGAAATGTACAGCAAGGGTTTAGATACAGAGCAAAGTGTCTTCTGCACTGTCCTCATCCAAAACACCGAGGACAGGTCCAGCACAGGGTTAGATATAGAGTAAAGCACCCTCTGCACTGTCCCCAAAAAACACTTCCAGGGCAGGTGCAGAACAGCGGTTAGATAAAGAGTAATGCTCCCTCTGCACTGTCCCCATCAAACACTCCCAAGACAAGTACAGCACGGGGTTAGATGCAGAGTAAAGCTGCCTCTACACTTTCCCCATCAAACTCTCCCAGGACAGGTACAGCACAGATACATGCTCCCCGCCAAACATTCACAGGGGAGGTACAGCACGGGGTTAGATAAAGAACAAAGCTCCCTCTACATCGTCCCCAAGAAACGCTCCCAGGACAGGTACAGCACGGGGTTAGATATAGAGTAAAGTTCCCTCTACACTGTCCCCATCAAACACTCCCAGGACAGGTACAGCACGGGTTTAGGTACTGAGAAATGCTCCCTCTACACTGTCCCCATCAAACACTCCCAGGACAGGTACAGCACGGGGTTAGATACAGAGTAAAGCTCCCTCTACACTGTCCCCATCAAACACTCCCAGGATGGGTGCAACACGGGGGTGTATACAGAGTAAATCTCCGTTCTGTCGAAGGGTCATGAGGACTCGAAACATCAACTCTTTTCTTCTCCGCCGATGCTGCCAGACCTGCTGAGTTTTTCCAGGTAATTCTGTTTTTGTTTTTGTTTCCGTCTACACTGTCCCTTTCAAACACACCGAGGACAGGAACAGCACGGGGTTTGATACAGAGTAAAGCTCCGTCTACACTGTCCCCATCAAACCCTCCCAGGACAGGAACTGCACGGAGTTAGATAAAGAGTAAAGCTCCCTCTACACTGTCCCCATCAAACACTCACAGGACAGGTACAGCACTGGGTTAGATTCAGAGTAAATCTCCCTCTACACTACCCATCAAACACTCCCAGGACAGGTACAGCACAGGGTTAGATATAAAGTAAAGTTCACTACAAACTGTCCCCATCAAACACTCTCAGGATAGGTAGAGCACCGTGATAGGTAAAGAGTAAATCTCCCTCTGCACTGTCCCCATCAAACAGTCCCAGGACATGTACCGTAAGGGGTTAGTTACAGGGTAAAGCTCCCTCTACACTGTCCCCTACAAACACTTCCAGGGCTGGTACAGCACAGGGTTAGATACAGAGTAAAGCTCCGTCAACACTGTACCCATCAAACACTCCCAGGACAGGTACAGCTCGGGGGTGGATACAGAGCAAAGCTCCCCCTGCACTGTCCCCATCAATCACTCCCAGGAAAGGTACAGCACAGGGTTAGATATAGAGTAAAGCTCCCAGTACACTGTCCCCATCAAACTCTCCCAGGACAGGTACAGCACGGGGTTAGATACAGAGTAAAGCTCCCTCTACACTGTCCCCATCAAAAAATCCCAAGACAAGTACAGAACGGGGTTACATACAGAGTAAATCTCCTCAACACCGTCCCCATCAAAAACTCCCTGGACATGTATAGTAAGGGGTTAGATATTGAGTAAACTCCCTGTACACTCACCCCATCAAACACTCCCGGGCAGGTACAGCACGGGGTTAGATACAGAGTAAAGCACCCTCCACACCGTCCCCATCAAACACTCCCAGGACAGGTACAGCAAGGGGTTAGATACAGTATAAAGCTGCCTTTACACTGTCCCCATCAAACACTTCCAGGACAGGTACAGCACGGGGTTAGATTCAGAGTAAAGCTCCCTCTACACCGTCCCCATCAAATTCTCCCAGGACAGGTACAGCGCGGGGTTAGATACAGAGTAAAGCTCCGTCTGCACCGTCCCCATCAAACACGCCTCAGGACAGGTACAGCACGAGGTTACATACAGAGTAAAGCACCATCTACAACGTCCCCAACAAACACTCCCAGGACAGGTTCAGCACGGGATTAGATACAGACTAAAGCTCCCTCTATACTGTCTCCATCAAACAATCCCAGGACAGGTACAGCTCGGGTGTGGATACAGAGTAAAGCTCCCTCGAAACTGCCCACATCAAACACTCCAGGGAGAGGTACAGCACGGGTTTAGATACAGAGTAAATCCGCCTGTACACTGTGCCTGTCAAACACTCCCAGGACAGGTACAGCATGGGGTTAGATTCAGAGTAAATCTTCCTCTATACTGTCCCCATCAAAAACTCCCTGGAGACGAACAGCACGGGGTTGGATACAGAGTAAAGCTCCCTATACACTGTCGACATTAAACGCTACCAGGGCAGGTACAGCACCGGGTTAGATAAAGAGTAAAGCTTCCTCTACACCGTACCAATCAAATACTCCCAGTGCAGGTGCAACACAGGGTTAGATACAGAGTAAAGCTCCCTCTACACTGTCCCCATCAAACACTCCCAGGACAGGTACAGCACGGGGTTAGATACAGAGTAAAGCTCCGTAAGCACTGTCCCCATCAAACACTCCAACGACAGGCACGGCAAAGGGTTAGAAACAGAGTAAAGCTCCCTCTACACTGTTCCCATCAAAAATTCCCAGGACATGTACAGCACGAAGTTAGATACAGATTAAAGCTCCCTCTACACTGTCCCCATCAAACACTCACAGGAGAGGTACAGCACGTGGCTAGATAAAGAATAAAGCTCCCTCTACACTATCCCGGTCAAACACTCCCAGGACAGGTACAGCACGGGGCAGGATACAGAGTAAATCTCCCTCGACACTGACCCCATCAAACACTCCCAGGACAGGTACAGCACAGGGTTAGATATAGAGTAAATCTCCCTCTACACTGTCTCCATTAAACACTCCCAGGACAGGTTACAGCACGGGGTCAGATACAGAGTAAAGCTCCCTCTACACTGTCCCCATCAAACACTCCCAGGACAGTTACAGCACAGGGTTAGATACAGAATAAAGGCACGACTACACTCTCCCCATCAAAAACTCCGAGAACAGGTACAGCACGGTGTCAGATACAGAATAAAGCTCCAACTCTACTGTCCCCATCAAACATCCCAGGACAGGTACAGCACAGGTTTAGATATAGAGTAAATGTCCCTCTACACTGTCTCCATTAAACATTCCCAGGACAGCTACAGCTGGGGGTTAGATACAGAGTAAAGCTCACTCTACACGCTCCCCGTCAAACACTCACAGGAGAGGTACAGCACGGGGTTTGATAAAGAATAAAGCTCCCTCTACACTGTCCCCATCAAACACTCCCAGGACAGGTACAGCACGGGGGTGGATACAGAGTAAAGCTCCCTCTACACTGTCCCTTTCAAAAATTCCCAGGACAGGTACAGCACGTGGCTGGATACAGAGTAAAGCTTCCTCCACAGTATCCCGATCAAATACTCCCAGGACACGTACAGCATGGGGTTAGATACAGAGCAAAGTGTCTTCTGCACTGTCCTCATCCAAAACACCGAGGACAGGTCCAGCACAGGGTTAGATACAGAGTAAAGCTCCCTCTGCACTGTCCCCATCAAACACTCCCAGGAAATGTACAGCAAGGGTTTAGATACAGAGCAAAGTGTCTTCTGCACTGTCCTCATCCAAAACACCGAGGACAGGTCCAGCACAGGGTTAGATATAGAGTAAAGCACCCTCTGCACTGTCCCCAAAAAACACTTCCAGGGCAGGTGCAGAACAGCGGTTAGATAAAGAGTAATGCTCCCTCTGCACTGTCCCCATCAAACACTCCCAAGACAAGTACAGCACGGGGTTAGATGCAGAGTAAAGCTGCCTCTACACTTTCCCCATCAAACTCTCCCAGGACAGGTACAGCACAGATACATGCTCCCCGCCAAACATTCACAGGGGAGGTACAGCACGGGGTTAGATAAAGAACAAAGCTCCCTCTACATCGTCCCCAAGAAACGCTCCCAGGACAGGTACAGCACGGGGTTAGATATAGAGTAAAGTTCCCTCTACACTGTCCCCATCAAACACTCCCAGGACAGGTACAGCACGGGTTTAGGTACTGAGAAATGCTCCCTCTACACTGTCCCCATCAAACACTCCCAGGACAGGTACAGCACGGGGTTAGATACAGACTAAAGCTCCCTCTACACTGTCTCCATCAAACAATCCCAGGACAGGTACATCTCGGGGGTGGATACAGAGTAAAGCTCCCTCGAAACTGCCCACATCAAACACTCCAGGGAGAGGTGCAGCACGGGTTTAGATACAGAGTAAATCCGCCTGTACACTGTGCCTGTCAAACACTCCCAGGACAGGAAAAGTATGGGGTTAGATACAGAGTAAATCTTCCTCTACACTGTCCCCAACAAACACTCCCAGGACAGGTACAGCACGGGGTTAGATACAGAGTAAAGCTGCCTCTACACTGTCCCATTCGAAAACACACTGAACAGGTAAAGCACGGGGTAAGATACAGAGTATATCTCCCACTACACTGTCACCATCAAAGGGTCCCATGAAAGGTACAGCATGGGGTTAGATACAGAGTAAATCTCCCTCTACACTACCCATCAAACACTCCCAGGACAGTTACAGCACAGGGTTAGATACAGAGTAAAGTTCCCTCTACACTGTCCCCATCAGACACACCCAGGACAGGTGCAGCACAGGGTTATGTACAGAGTAAAGCTCCCTCTAAACTGTCCCCATCTAACACTCCCAGGACAAGTACAGCACGGGGTTAGATAAAGAGCAAATCTCGAACCACACCGTCCCGATCAAACACTCCCAGGAGAGTTACAGCACTGGTTAGGTACAGAGTAAAGCTCCCTCGACACTGTCCCCATCTAACACTCCCAGGACAGGTACAGCACGGGTTTATATACAGAGTTAAGCTCCCTTTGCACTGTCTGCATCAAACACTCCCAGGATAGATACAGCACGGGGTTAGATACAGAGTAAAGCTCCCTCTACACTGTCTCCATCAAACACTCCCAGGACAGGGACAGCACGGGGTTAGAGAGAGAGTAAAGCTCCCTCTACACTGTCTCCATCAAACACTCCCAGGACAGGTACAGCACGGGATTAGATACAGACTAAAGCTCCCTCTACACTGTCTCCATCAAACAATCCCAGGACAGGTACAGCTCGGGGGTGGATGCAGAGTAAAGCTCCCTCGAAATTGCCCACATCAAACACTCCAGGGAGAGGTACAGCACGGGTTTAGATACAGAGTAAATCCGCCTCTACACAGTGCCCGTCAAACACTCCCAGGACAGGTACAGCATGGGGTTAGATACAGAGTAAATCTTCCTCTACACTGTCCTCAACAAAATCTCCCAGGACAGGTACAGCATGGTGTTAGAGAGTAAAGCTCCGTCAGTACTGTCCCCATCAAACACTCCCAGGACAGATACAGCGCAGGGTTAGAAACAGATTAAAGCTCCCTCTACACTGTTCCCATCAAAAATTCCCAGGACAGGTACAGCTCGAATTTAGATACAGAGGAAAGCTCCCTCTACACTGTCCCTATCAAACACTCCCAGGACAGGTACAGCACGAAGTTAGATACAGAGTAAAGCTTCCTCTGCACTGTCCCCTTCGAAAACAGACTGAACAGGTAAAGCAAAGGGTAAGATACAGAGTTAATCTCCCACTACACTGTCACAATCAAAGGGTCCCATGAAAGGTACAGCACTGGGTTAGATATAGAGTAAATCTCCCTCTACACTGTCCCCATCAAACACTCCCAGGACAGGTACAGCACAGGGTTAGATACAAAGTAAAGCTCCCTCTACACTGTCCCCATCAAAACTCCCAGGACAGGTACAGCACAGAGTTAGTTACAGTATAAAGCTCCCTCTACACTGTCCCCGGTAAACACTCCCAGGACAGGTACAGCACAGGGTTTGATACAGAGTAAAGCTCCCTCTACACTGTCCCCATCAAACCCTCCCAGGACAGGAACTGCACGGAGTTAGATAAAGAGTAAAGCTCCCTCTACACTGTCCCCATCAAACACTCACAGGACAGGTACAGCACTGGGTTAGATTCAGAGTAAATCTCCCTCTACACTACCCATCAAACACTCCCAGGACAGGTACAGCACAGGGTTAGATATAAAGTAAAGTTCACTACAAACTGTCCCCATCAAACACTCTCAGGATAGGTAGAGCACCGTGATAGGTAAAGAGTAAATCTCCCTCTGCACTGTCCCCATCAAACAGTCCCAGGACATGTACCGTAAGGGGTTAGTTACAGGGTAAAGCTCCCTCTACACTGTCCCCTACAAACACTTCCAGGGCTGGTACAGCACAGGGTTAGATACAGAGTAAAGCTCCGTCAACACTGTACCCATCAAACACTCCCAGGACAGGTACAGCTCGGGGGTGGATACAGAGCAAAGCTCCCGCTGCACTGTCCCCATCAATCACTCCCAGGAAAGGTACAGCACAGGGTTAGATATAGAGTAAAGCTCCCAGTACACTGTCCCCATCAAACTCTCCCAGGACAGGTACAGCACGGGGTTAGATACAGAGTAAAGCTCCCTCTACACTGTCCCCATCAAAAAATCCCAAGACAAGTACAGAACGGGGTTACATACAGAGTAAATCTCCTCAACACCGTCCCCATCAAAAACTCCCTGGACATGTATAGTAAGGGGTTAGATATTGAGTAAACTCCCTGTACACTCACCCCATCAAACACTCCCGGGCAGGTACAGCACGGGGTTAGATACAGAGTAAAGCACCCTCCACACCGTCCCCATCAAACACTCCCAGGACAGGTACAGCAAGGGGTTAGATACAGTATAAAGCTGCCTTTACACTGTCCCCATCAAACACTTCCAGGACAGGTACAGCACGGGGTTAGATTCAGAGTAAAGCTCCCTCTACACCGTACCCATCAAATTCTCCCAGGACAGGTACAGCGCGGGGTTAGATACAGAGTAAAGCTCCGTCTGCACCGTCCCCATCAAACACGCCTCAGGACAGGTACAGCACGAGGTTACATACAGAGTAAAGCACCATCTACAACGTCCCCAACAAACACTCCCAGGACAGGTTCAGCACGGGATTAGATACAGACTAAAGCTCCCTCTACACTGTCTCCATCAAACAATCCCAGGACAGGAACAGCTCGGGTGTGGATACAGAGTAAAGCTCCCTCGAAACTGCCCACATCAAACACTCCAGGGAGAGGTACAGCACGGGTTTAGATACAGAGTAAATCCGCCTGTACACTGTGCCTGTCAAACACTCCCAGGACAGGTACAGCATGGGGTTAGATTCAGAGTAAATCTTTCTCTATACTGTCCCCATCAAAAACTCCCTGGAGACGAACAGCACGGGGTTGGATACAGAGTAAAGCTCCCTATACACTGTCGACATTAAACGCTACCAGGGCAGGTACAGCACCGGGTTAGATAAAGAGTAAAGCTTCCTCTACACCGTACCAATCAAATACTCCCAGTGCAGGTGCAACACAGGGTTAGATACAGAGTAAAGCTCCCTCTACACTGTCCCCATCAAACACTCCCAGGACAGGTATAGCATGGGGTTAGATACAAAGTAAAGCTCCGTAAGCACTGTCCCCATCAAACACTCCAACGACAGGCACGGCAAAGGGTTAGAAACAGAGTAAAGCTCCCTCTACACTGTTCCCATCAAAAATTCCCAGGACATGTACAGCACGAAGTTAGATACAGATTAAAGCTCCCTCTACACTGTCCCCATCAAACACTCACAGGAGAGGTACAGCACGTGGCTAGATAAAGAATAAAGCTCCCTCTACACTATCCCCGTCAAACACTCCCAGGACAGGTACAGCACGGGGCAGGATACAGAGTAAATCTGCCTCTACACTGTTCCCAACGCACACTTCCAGGACAGGTACAGCACCCTGTTGTATACAGAGTAAATATGCCTCTACACTGTCCCCATCAAACACTCCCAGGACAGGTACAGCACAGGGTTAGATATAGAGTAAATCTCCCTCTACACTGTCTCCATTAAACACTCCCAGGACAGGTTACAGCACGGGGTCAGATACAGAGTAAAGCTCCCTCTACACTGTCCCCATCAAACACTCCCAGGACAGTTACAGCACAGGGTTAGATACAGAATAAAGGCACGACTACACTCTCCCCATCAAAAACTCCGAGAACAGGTACAGCACGGTGTCAGATACAGAATAAAGCTCCAACTCTACTGTCCCCATCAAACATCCCAGGACAGGTACAGCACAGGTTTAGATATAGAGTAAATGTCCCTCTACACTGTCTCCATTAAACATTCCCAGGACAGCTACAGCTGGGGGTTAGATACAGAGTAAAGCTCACTCTACACGCTCCCCGTCAAACACTCACAGGAGAGGTACAGCACGGGGTTTGATAAAGAATAAAGCTCCCTCTACACTGTCCCCATCAAACACTCCCAGGACAGGTACAGCACGGGGGTGGATACAGAGTAAAGCTCCCTCTACACTGTCCCTTTCAAAAATTCCCAGGACAGGTACAGCACGTGGCTGGATACAGAGTAAAGCTTCCTCCACAGTATCCCGATCAAATACTCCCAGGACACGTACAGCATGGGGTTAGATACAGAGCAAAGTGTCTTCTGCACTGTCCTCATCCAAAACACCGAGGACAGGTCCAGCACAGGGTTAGATACAGAGTAAAGCTCCCTCTGCACTGTCCCCATCAAACACTCCCAGGAAATGTACAGCAAGGGTTTAGATACAGAGCAAAGTGTCTTCTGCACTGTCCTCATCCAAAACACCGAGGACAGGTCCAGCACAGGGTTAGATATAGAGTAAAGCACCCTCTGCACTGTCCCCAAAAAACACTTCCAGGGCAGGTGCAGAACAGCGGTTAGATAAAGAGTAATGCTCCCTCTGCACTGTCCCCATCAAACACTCCCAAGACAAGTACAGCACGGGGTTAGATGCAGAGTAAAGCTGCCTCTACACTTTCCCCATCAAACTCTCCCAGGACAGGTACAGCACAGATACATGCTCCCCGCCAAACATTCACAGGGGAGGTACAGCACGGGGTTAGATAAAGAACAAAGCTCCCTCTACATCGTCCCCAAGAAACGCTCCCAGGACAGGTACAGCACGGGGTTAGATATAGAGTAAAGTTCCCTCTACACTGTCCCCATCAAACACTCCCAGGACAGGTACAGCACGGGTTTAGGTACTGAGAAATGCTCCCTCTACACTGTCCCCATCAAACACTCCCAGGACAGGTACAGCACGGGGTTAGATACAGAGTAAAGCTCCCTCTACACTGTCCCCATCAAACACTCCCAGGATGGGTGCAACACGGGGGTGTATACAGAGTAAATCTCCGTTCTGTCGAAGGGTCATGAGGACTCGAAACATCAACTCTTTTCTTCTCCGCCGATGCTGCCAGACCTGCTGAGTTTTTCCAGGTAATTCTGTTTTTGTTTTTGTTTCCGTCTACACTGTCCCTTTCAAACACACCGAGGACAGGAACAGCACGGGGTTTGATACAGAGTAAAGCTCCGTCTACACTGTCCCCATCAAACCCTCCCAGGACAGGAACTGCACGGAGTTAGATAAAGAGTAAAGCTCCCTCTACACTGTCCCCATCAAACACTCACAGGACAGGTACAGCACTGGGTTAGATTCAGAGTAAATCTCCCTCTACACTACCCATCAAACACTCCCAGGACAGGTACAGCACAGGGTTAGATATAAAGTAAAGTTCACTACAAACTGTCCCCATCAAACACTCTCAGGATAGGTAGAGCACCGTGATAGGTAAAGAGTAAATCTCCCTCTGCACTGTCCCCATCAAACAGTCCCAGGACATGTACCGTAAGGGGTTAGTTACAGGGTAAAGCTCCCTCTACACTGTCCCCTACAAACACTTCCAGGGCTGGTACAGCACAGGGTTAGATACAGAGTAAAGCTCCGTCAACACTGTACCCATCAAACACTCCCAGGACAGGTACAGCTCGGGGGTGGATACAGAGCAAAGCTCCCCCTGCACTGTCCCCATCAATCACTCCCAGGAAAGGTACAGCACAGGGTTAGATATAGAGTAAAGCTCCCAGTACACTGTCCCCATCAAACTCTCCCAGGACAGGTACAGCACGGGGTTAGATACAGAGTAAAGCTCCCTCTACACTGTCCCCATCAAAAAATCCCAAGACAAGTACAGAACGGGGTTACATACAGAGTAAATCTCCTCAACACCGTCCCCATCAAAAACTCCCTGGACATGTATAGTAAGGGGTTAGATATTGAGTAAACTCCCTGTACACTCACCCCATCAAACACTCCCGGGCAGGTACAGCACGGGGTTAGATACAGAGTAAAGCACCCTCCACACCGTCCCCATCAAACACTCCCAGGACAGGTACAGCAAGGGGTTAGATACAGTATAAAGCTGCCTTTACACTGTCCCCATCAAACACTTCCAGGACAGGTACAGCACGGGGTTAGATTCAGAGTAAAGCTCCCTCTACACCGTCCCCATCAAATTCTCCCAGGACAGGTACAGCGCGGGGTTAGATACAGAGTAAAGCTCCGTCTGCACCGTCCCCATCAAACACGCCTCAGGACAGGTACAGCACGAGGTTACATACAGAGTAAAGCACCATCTACAACGTCCCCAACAAACACTCCCAGGACAGGTTCAGCACGGGATTAGATACAGACTAAAGCTCCCTCTATACTGTCTCCATCAAACAATCCCAGGACAGGTACAGCTCGGGTGTGGATACAGAGTAAAGCTCCCTCGAAACTGCCCACATCAAACACTCCAGGGAGAGGTACAGCACGGGTTTAGATACAGAGTAAATCCGCCTGTACACTGTGCCTGTCAAACACTCCCAGGACAGGTACAGCATGGGGTTAGATTCAGAGTAAATCTTCCTCTATACTGTCCCCATCAAAAACTCCCTGGAGACGAACAGCACGGGGTTGGATACAGAGTAAAGCTCCCTATACACTGTCGACATTAAACGCTACCAGGGCAGGTACAGCACCGGGTTAGATAAAGAGTAAAGCTTCCTCTACACCGTACCAATCAAATACTCCCAGTGCAGGTGCAACACAGGGTTAGATACAGAGTAAAGCTCCCTCTACACTGTCCCCATCAAACACTCCCAGGACAGGTACAGCACGGGGTTAGATACAGAGTAAAGCTCCGTAAGCACTGTCCCCATCAAACACTCCAACGACAGGCACGGCAAAGGGTTAGAAACAGAGTAAAGCTCCCTCTACACTGTTCCCATCAAAAATTCCCAGGACATGTACAGCACGAAGTTAGATACAGATTAAAGCTCCCTCTACACTGTCCCCATCAAACACTCACAGGAGAGGTACAGCACGTGGCTAGATAAAGAATAAAGCTCCCTCTACACTATCCCCGTCAAACACTCCCAGGACAGGTACAGCACGGGGCAGGATACAGAGTAAATCTGCCTCTACACTGTTCCCAACGCACACTTCCAGGACAGGTACAGCACCCTGTTGTATACAGAGTAAATATGCCTCTACACTGTCCCCATCAAACACTCCCAGGACAGGTACAGCACAGGGTTAGATATAGAGTAAATCTCCCTCTACACTGTCTCCATTAAACACTCCCAGGACAGGTTACAGCACGGGGTCAGATACAGAGTAAAGCTCCCTCTACACTGTCCCCATCAAACACTCCCAGGACAGTTACAGCACAGGGTTAGATACAGAATAAAGGCACGACTACACTCTCCCCATCAAAAACTCCGAGAACAGGTACAGCACGGTGTCAGATACAGAATAAAGCTCCAACTCTACTGTCCCCATCAAACATCCCAGGACAGGTACAGCACAGGTTTAGATATAGAGTAAATGTCCCTCTACACTGTCTCCATTAAACATTCCCAGGACAGCTACAGCTGGGGGTTAGATACAGAGTAAAGCTCACTCTACATGCTCCCCGTCAAACACTCACAGGAGAGGTACAGCACGGGGTTTGATAAAGAATAAAGCTCCCTCTACACTGTCCCCATCAAACACTCCCAGGACAGGTACAGCACGGGGGTGGATACAGAGTAAAGCTCCCTCTACACTGTCCCTTTCAAAAATTCCCAGGACAGGTACAGCACGTGGCTGGATACAGAGTAAAGCTTCCTCCACAGTATCCCGATCAAATACTCCCAGGACACGTACAGCATGGGGTTAGATACAGAGCAAAGTGTCTTCTGCACTGTCCTCATCCAAAACACCGAGGACAGGTCCAGCACAGGGTTAGATACAGAGTAAAGCTCCCTCTGCACTGTCCCCATCAAACACTCCCAGGAAATGTACAGCAAGGGTTTAGATACAGAGCAAAGTGTCTTCTGCACTGTCCTCATCCAAAACACCGAGGACAGGTCCAGCACAGGGTTAGATATAGAGTAAAGCACCCTCTGCACTGTCCCCAAAAAACACTTCCAGGGCAGGTGCAGAACAGCGGTTAGATAAAGAGTAATGCTCCCTCTGCACTGTCCCCATCAAACACTCCCAAGACAAGTACAGCACGGGGTTAGATGCAGAGTAAAGCTGCCTCTACACTTTCCCCATCAAACTCTCCCAGGACAGGTACAGCACAGATACATGCTCCCCGCCAAACATTCACAGGGGAGGTACAGCACGGGGTTAGATAAAGAACAAAGCTCCCTCTACATCGTCCCCAAGAAACGCTCCCAGGACAGGTACAGCACGGGGTTAGATATAGAGTAAAGTTCCCTCTACACTGTCCCCATCAAACACTCCCAGGACAGGTACAGCACGGGTTTAGGTACTGAGAAATGCTCCCTCTACACTGTCCCCATCAAACACTCCCAGGACAGGTACTGCACGGGGTTAGATACAGAGTAAAGCTCCCTCTACACTGTCCCCATCAAACACTCCCAGGATGGGTGCAACACGGGGGTGGATACAGAGTAAATCTCCGTTCTGTCGAAGGGTCATGAGGACTCGAAACATCAACTCTTTTCTTCTCCGCCGATGCTGCCAGACCTGCTGAGTTTTTCCAGGTAATTCTGTTTTTGTTTTTGTTTCCGTCTACACTGTCCCTTTCAAACACACCGAGGACAGGAACAGCACGGGGGTTCGATACAGAGTAAAGCTCCGTCTACACTGTCCCATTCAAACGCTCCCAGGACAGGTACAGCATGGGGTTAAATACAGAGCAAAGCCCCCCCTGCACTGTCCCCATCAAACAATCCGAGAACAGGTACAGTACGGGGTTAGATAGAGACTAAAGCTCCCTCTACACTGTCCCCATCAAATACTCCGAGGACAGGCACAGCACAAGGTTAGATAAGAGTAAAGCACCATCAACACCGTCCCAATCAAACACTCCCAGGACAGGTACAGCACGGGGTTAGATATAGAGTAAAGCTACTTCTACACTGTCCCCATCAACCACTGACAGGACAGGTACAGTACGGGGATAGATACAGAGTAAAGCTCCCTCTACACTGTCCCCATCAAACACTCCCAGGACAGGTAAAGCACGGGGTTAGATATAGAGTAAAGCTACGACTACACTCTTCCCTTCAAAAACTCCCAGGACAGTACAGCACGGGGTTAGATACAGAGTCAAGCTCCCTCTACACTGACCCATCAAACACTCCCAGGACAGGCCCAGCATGGAGTTAGATACAGTATAAAGCTGCCTTTACACTGTCCCCATCAAACACTTCCAGGACAGGTACAGCACGGGGTTAGATACAGAGTAAAGCTCCCTCTACACCGTCCCCATCAAATTCTCCCAGGACCGGGCAGCACGGAGTTAGATACAGAGTAAAGCTCCCTCTACACTGTCCCCGTCAACCAATCCCAGGACAGGTGCAGCACAGGGTTAGATAAAGAGCAAATCTCGAACCACCGTCCCGATCAAACACTCCCAGGAGATTAACAGCACTGGTTAGGTACAGAGTAAAGCTCCCTCTACATGGTCTCTATCAAACACTCCCAGGACAGGTACAGCACGGGATTAGATACAGAGTAAAGCTCCCTCTACACTGTCCCCATCTAACACTCCCAGGACAGGTACAGCACAGGGTTAGATACAGAGTAAAGCTCCGTCTACACTGTCCCCATCAAACACTCCCAGGACAGGTACAGCACGGGTTTAGATACAGATTTAAGCTCCCTCTGCACTGTCCCCATCAAACACGCCCAGGACAGGTACAGCACGAGGTTACATACTGAGTAAAGCACCATCTACACCGTCCCCATCAAACACTCCCAGGACAGGGACAGCACGGGGTTAGAGAGAGAATAAAGCTCCCTCTTCAACGTCCCCAACAAACACTCCAAGGACAGGTACAGCACGGGATTAGATACAGACTAAAGCTCCCTCTACACTGTCTCCATCAAACAATCCCAGGACAGGTACAGCTCGGGGGTGGATACAGAGTAAAGCTCCATCAAAACTGCCCACATCAAACACTCCAGGGAGAGGTACAGCACGGTATTAGATACAGAGTAAATCCGCCTCTACACTGTGCCCGTCAAACACTCCCAGGACAGGTACAGCATGGGGTTAGATTCAGAGTAAATCTTCCTCTACACTGTCCCCATTAAAAACTCCCTGGAGAGGAAGAGCACGGGGTTGGATACAGAGTAAAGCTCCCTATACACTGTCGACTTTAAACACTACCAGGGCAGGTACAGTACCGGGTTGGATACAGAGTAAAGCTTCCTCTACACCGTACCAATCAAATACTCCCAGTGCAGGTACAGCACGGGATTAGATACAGAGTAAAGCTCCCTCTGCACTGTCCACATCAAACACTCCCAGGACAGGTACAGCACAGGGTTAGATACAGAGTAAAGCTCCCTCTACACTGTCCACATCAAACATTCGCAGGACAGGTACAGCACGGGGTTAGATACAGAGTCAATCCCCCTCTACACTGTCCCCATCAAACACTCCCAGGACAGGTACAGCACAGGGTTAGATACAGAGTAAAGCTCCCTCTACACTGTCCCCAACACACACTTCCAGGGCAGGTACAGCAAATTGTTAGATAGAGAGTAAATCTCGCCCTACACTGTCCCCATCAAAAAATCCCAGGACAAGTACAGAACGGGGTTACATACATAGTAAAGCTCCTCAACACCGTCCCCATCAAACACTCCCTGGACATGTATAGTAAGGGGTTAGATATTGAGTAAAGCACCCTCTACACTTACCCCATCAAACACTCCCGGGCAGGTACAGCATGGGGTTAGATACAGAGTAAAGCACCTTCCACACCATCGCCAACAAACTCTCCCAGGACATGGACAGCACGGGAACAGATACAGATTAAAGCTCCCTCTACACTGTCCCCATCAAACACTCACAGGAGAGGTACAGCACGGGGCTAGATAAAGAATAATGCTCCCTCTACACTATCCCCATCAAACAATCCCAGGACAGGTACAGCACCCTGTTGTATACAGAGTAAAGATGCCTCTACACTGTCCCCATCAAACACTCCCAGGACCTGTACAGCTCGGGGTTAGATAGAGAGAATAGCTCCTTCTACACTGCAACCAGCAAACACTCCCAGGAAAGGTAAAGCACCAGGTTAGATACAGAGTAAAGATCCCTTTACACTGTCCCAATCAAACAAACCCAGGACAGGTAAAGCACGTGGTTAGATATAGAGTAAATCTCATTCTACACTGTCCCCATCAAACACTCCCAGGACAGGTACAGCAGAGGGTTAGACACAGAGTAATGCTCCTTCGACACTGTCCCCATCAAACACTCCCAGAATCGGTACAGCACGGGGTTAGATAAAGAATAAATCTCTCTCTACACTGTCCCATCTAACACTCCCAGGGCAGTTACAGCACGCAGTCAGATACAGAGTAAAGCTCCCTCTACACTGTCCCCATCAAACACTCCCAGGACTGGAACACCACGGGGTTCGATACAGAGTAAAGCTCCCGACACTGTCCACATCAAATTAAGCCAGGACAGGTACAGCACGGGGTTAGATATGGAGTAAAGCTGCCTCTACACTGTCCCCATCAAACACTCCCAGGACATGTACAGAACGGGGATAGATGCAGAGTAAAGCTCCCTCTACACTGTCCCCATTCAAATACTCCTAGGAAAGGTACATTACGGAGTTAGGTACAGGCTAAAGCTACCGCTAGACTGTCCACATCAAACACTCCTGGGACCGGTACAGCACGGGGTTAGATACTGAGAAAACTCTCTCTGCACTGTCCCCATCAAACAGTCCCAGGAGAGGTACAGCACGGGGTTAGATACAGAGTAAAGCTCCTTCTACACTGTCCCCATCAAATACTCCCAGGACAGGTACAGCAGAGGTTTCGATACAGAGTAAAGCTCCCTCTACACTGTCCCCATCAAACACTCACAGCACAGGTACAGCACAGCGTTAGATACTGAGTACAGCTCCCTCTACACTGTCCCCCACAAACACTCACAGCACAGATACAGCAGAGGGTTAGATATAAAGTAACGCTCCATCTACACTGTCCCAATCAAACACTCCCAGGACAGGTAGAGCACGGTGTTAGTTGCAAAGTATAGCTCCCTCTACACTGACCTAAGCGAACACTTCCAGGACAGGTACAGCAGAAGGTTAGGTCAGGGTAAATCACCCACTACACTGACCCCATCAAACATTCCCTGGACAGGTGCTGCACAGGGTTAGATACAGAGTAAAGCTCTCTCTACATTGTCCCCCACAAACACTGACAGCACAGGTACAGCATGGGGTTAGATAGAGAGTAAAGCTCTCTATAAACGGTCCCCATCAAACACTTACAGGACAGGTACAGCACAGCGTTAGATATTGAGAACAGCTCCCTCTACACTGTCCCCATCAAACACTCCCAGGACAGGTACAGCACAGGCATAGATATATAGAGTAAAGCTCCCTCTACACTGTCCCAATCAAACACTTCCTGGACAGCTAGAGCACGGGGTTAGATACAGAGCAAAGCTCCCTCTACATTGTCCCCATCAACCATTCCCAGGACATGTACAGCATAGTGTTAGATCCGGAGTAAAGCTCTCTCTATACGGTCCCCATCAATTACTCCCAGGACAGGTACAGCACGGGGTAGATACAGAGTAAATCTCTCTCTAAAGTGTCCCCATCAAACACTCCCAGGAAAGGTACAGCACGGGGTTAGATGCAGAGTAAAGATCCCTCTACACTGTCCCCATCAACCACTCCCTGGACAGGAACAGCACGGGGTTAGATAAAGAGTAAAGCTCTCTCTACACTGTCCCCATCAAGCAATCACAGGAGAGTTAGAGCACGGGGTCAGATACAGAGTAAAGTTCCCTCTACAATCTCCCCATCAAACACTCCCAGGACTGGTACAGCACGGAGTTAGATACAGAGTATAACTTCCTCTACACTGTCCGAAGCAAATACTCCCAGGACAGGTACAGCACAGGCATAGATATATAGAGTAAATCTCCCTCTACACTGTACCCATCAAACACTCCAAGGACAGGTAGAGCATGGTGTTAGATACATATAAAAGCTCCCTCTACACTGTCCCAATCAAACACTTCCAGGACAGGGAGAGCACGGGGTTAGATACAGAGCAAAGCTCCCTCTACACTGTCCCCATCAAACACTCCTAGGACAGGTACAGCACGGTGTTAGATACATATAAAAGCTCCCTCTACGCTGTCCCAATCCAACACTTCCTAGACAGGTAGAGCACGGGGTTAGATACAGAGCAAAGCTCCCTCTACAATGTCCCCATCAAACAATCCCAGGAGAGGTACAGCACAGTGTTAGATACAGAGTAAAGCTCTCTCTTCACTGTCCCACTCAAACACTCCCAGGACAGGTACAGCACTGGGTAGATACAGAGTAAAGCTCTATCTACACTGTTCCCATCAAACACTCCCAGGACAGATACAGCACGGGTTTAGATACAGAGTAAATCTCTCTCTACACTGTCGCCATCTAACAATCCCAGTAGAGTTACAGCACGGGGTTAGATACAAAGTAAATCTCTCTCTACACTGTCCCCATGAAACAATCCAAGGAGAGTTACAGCACGGATTTAGATCCAGAGTATAGCTCCCTGTAGACTGTCCCCAACCAGATCTTCCAGGACAGGTACAACACGGGGTCAAATGCAGAGTACAGCTCCCTCTACACTTTCCCCATCAAACACTCCCAGGACAGAGACAGCATGGTGTTCGATACATATAAAAGCTCCCTCTACACTGTCCCAATCAAACATTCCCAGGACAGGTACAGCACAGTGTTAGATCCAGAGTAAAGCTCTCTCTATACGGTCCCCAATAATTACTCCCAAGACAGGTACAGCACGGGGTAGATATAGAATAAATCTCTCTCTAAAGTGTCCCCATCAAACACTCCCAGGACAGGTACAGCACCGGGTTAGATACAGAGTAAAGTTCTCTCAACAGTGTGCCCATCAAGCAATCACAGGAGAGTTAGAGCACAGGGTCAGATACAGAGTAAAGCTCCCTCTACACTGTCCGCAGCAAACACTCCCAGGACAGGTACAGCACGGGGTTAGATACAGAGTAAATCTCTCTCTAGAATGTGCCCATCAAGCAATCACAGGAGGGTTGGAGCACGGGGTCAGAAACAGAGTAAAGCTCCCTCTACACTGTCCGCAGCAAACACTCCCAGGACAGGTACAGCACAGGCGTAGATATATAGAGTAAAGCTCCTTCTACACTGTCCCCATCAAACACTTCCAGGACAGGTACAGCACGGGGTTAGATACAGAGTATAACTTCCTCTACACTGTCCCAAGCAAACACTCCCAGGACAGGTACAGCACAGTGTTAGATACATATAAAAGCTCCCTCTACACTGTCTCCATGAAACACTCCCTGGATATGTACAGTAAGGGGTTAGATATAGAGTAAAGCTCCTCAAAACCGTCCCCATCAAACCCACCCCAGACAGGGACAGCACGGGGTTAGATATAGAGAAAATCTCCCTCTACACTTTCCCCATCAAACACATCCAGGACAGGTACAGCACGAGGTTAGATAGAGAGTAAAGCACGCTCCACACCGCCTCCATCAAACAATCCCAGGGCATGTACAGCACGGGGTTAGATATAGAGTAAAGCTACGACTACACTCTTCCCTTCAAAACTCCCAGGACAGGTACAGCTCGGGCTTAGATACAGAGTCAAGCTCCCATTACACTCTCCCCATCAAACACTCCCAGGACAGGTACAGCATGGGGTTAGATACAGAGTAAAGCTCCCTCTACACTGTCCCCATCAAACACTCCCAGGACAGGTACAGCACGGGGTTAGATACAGAGTAAAGCTCCCTCTACACTGTCCCCATCAAACACTCCCAGGACAGGTACAGTCAGGGGTTAGATACAGAGTAAAGCTCCCTCTACACTGTCCCCAGCAAACACTCCCAGGTCAGGTACAGCACGGGGTTAGATACAGAGTAAAGCTCCTCAACACCGTCCCCATCAAATCCTCCCCGGACAGGTACAGCATGGGGTTAGATACAGAGTAAAGCACCCTCCAAACCTTATCCATCAAACTCTGCCGGGACAGGGACAGCACGGGGACAGATACAGAGAAAAGCTCCCTTGACACGCTCCCCGTCAAACATTCACAGGAGAGGTACAGCACGGGGTTAGATAAAGAATAAAGCTCCCTCTACACTATCCCACTGAAACACTTCCCGGACAGATACAGCACGTGGTTGTATACAGAGTATACACTGACCCCAGCAAACACTCCCAGGACAGGTACAGCTCGGTGGTGGATACAGAGTAAAGCTCCCTCTACACTGTCCCCATCAAACACTCCCATGGCAGTTACAGCACGGGATTAGCTACAGAGTAAATACCCCACTACACTGTCCCCATCAAACACTCCTTGGACAGGAATGGCACGTAGTAAGATACAGAGAAAATCTCCCTCTATACCGTCACCATCAAACTTTCCCAGGACAGGGACAGCACGGGGTTAGATACAGAGTAAAGTTCTCTCTCCATGTCCCAATCAAACACGCCCTGGACAGATACAGCATGGGGCTAGATACAGAGTAAAGCTCCATCTGCACTGTCCCCATCAAACACTCACAGGACAGGTACAGTCAGGGGTTAGATACAGGGTAAATCTCCCTCTACACTGTCCCCATCAAACAATCCCAGAGCAGGTACAGCACGGGGTTACATATAGAGTACAGCTCCCTCAACACCATCCCCATCAAACCCTGCCCAGACAGGGACAGCACGGGGTTAGATACAGAGAAAATCTCCCTCTACACTGTCCCCATCAAACACTTCCAGGACAGGTACCGCATGGGGCTAGATACAGAGTAAAGCTCCATCTGCACTGTCCCCATCAAACACTCACAGGACAGGTACAGTCAGGTTTTAGATACAGAGTAAAGCTCCCTCTACACGGTCCCAATCAAACAATCCCAGGGCAGGTACAGCACGGGGTTAGATACAGAGTAAAGCTCCCTCTACACTGTTCCCATCAAACACTCCCAGGACAGGTACAGCATGGGGTTAGATATGGAGTAAACCTCCCTCTACACGCTCCCCATCAAACACTCACAGGAGAGGTACAGCACGGGGTTAGATACAGAGAAAAGATGCCTCTACACTGTCCCCATCAAACACTCCCAGGACGGGTACAACACAGGGGTGGATACAAGTAAATCTCCGTCTACACTGTCCCTTACAAACACACTGAGGACAGGTACAGCACGGGGGTTAGATACAGAGTAAAGCTCCCTCTACACCGTCCCCATCCAACACTCCCAGGACAGGTACAGCATGGGGTTAAATGCAGAGAAAAGCCCCCCCTGCACCGTCCCCATCAAACACTCCCAGGACAGGTACAGCACGGGGTTAGATACAGAGTAAAGCTTCCTCTACACTGTCCCCATCAAACACTCCCAGGACAGGTACAGCACGGGTTTATATACAGAGCAAAGCTCCCTCTACACTGTCCCCATCAAACACGCCCAGGACACGTACATCATGGGGTTAGATATAGAGTAAAGCTTCCTTTACACCGTAGCAATCAAATACTCCCAGGACAGGTACAGTACGAGGTTAGATACAGAGTAAAGCTCCCCCTGCACTGCCCCATCAAACACTCCCAGGACACGTTCAGCATGGGTTTAGATACAGGGCCAAGCTCCCTCTGCACTGTCCTCATCAAACACTCCCAGGGTAGGTACAGCACGGGCTTAGATATAAAGAAAAGCTCACTACAAACTGTCCCCATCAAACACTCCCAGCACATGTACAGTATGGGGTTAGATACTGAGTAAAGGTCCATGTGGACTGTCCCCATCAAACACTCCCAGGATAGGTAGAGCACCGTGATAGATACTGAGTAGATCTCCATCTGCACTGTCCCCATCAAACACTCCCAGGACATGTACAGTAAGGGGTTAGATACAGGGTAAATCTCCCTCTACACTGTCCCCTACAAACACTTCCAGGGCAGGTACAGCACAAGGTTAGATACAGAGTAAAGCTCCGTCTACACTGTACCCAACAAACACACCCAGGACAGGTACAGCACAGGGTTAGATACAGAGTAAAGCTCCGTCTACACTGTACCCATCAAACACTCCCAGGACAGGTACAGCACAGGATTAGACAGAGAGTAAAGCTCCCTCTACACTCACCCCATCAAACACTCCCAGGACAGGTACAGCACGGGGTTAGATATTGAGTAAAGCACCATCCACACCGTCCCCATCAAACTCTCCCAGGACAGGGACTGCACGGGGACAGATACAGATTAAAGCTTCCTCTACACTGTCCCCATCAAACACTCCCAGGACAGTTACAGCACGGAGTTAGATAGAGAGTAAAGATCCCTCTGCACTGTCTCCATTAAACACTCCCAGGACAGTTACAGCACAGGGTTAGATACAGAGTAAAGCCACGACTACACTCTCCCCATCAAAAACTCCGAGAACAGGTACAGCACGGTGTCAGATACAGAGTAAAGCTCCAACTCCACTGTCCCCATCAAACATCCCAGGACAGGTACAGCACAGGGTTAGATATAGAGTAAATGTCGCTCTACACTGTCTGCATTAAACATTCCTAGGACAGCTACAGCTGGGGGTTAGATACAGAGTAAAGTTCACTCTGCACCGTCCCCATCAAACACTCCCAGGACAGGTACAGCATGGGGTTAGATACAGAGCAAAGCTCCCTCTACACTGTCCCCATCAAACACTGCCAGGACAGGTACAGCATGGGGTTAGATACAGAAAAAAGCTCCCTCTACACCGTCACCATCAAACTTTCCCAGGACAGGGACAGCACATGGTTAGATACACAGTAAAGTTCTCTCTCCAGGCTCCCGGTCAAACACGCCCTGGAAAGGTACAGCACGAGGTTAGATACCGAATGAAGCTGCCTCTACACTGTCCCCATCAAACACTCCCTGGACATGTACAGTAAGGGGTTAGATATTGAGTAAAGCTCCCTCTACACTGTTCCCATCAAAAACTCCCAAGACAAGTACAGCACGGGGTTACATATAGAGTAAAGCTCCTCAACACCGTCCCCATCAAACCCTCCCCGGACAGGGACAGCACGGGGTTAGATACAGAGAAAATCTCCCTCTACACTGTCCCCATCACACACTTCCAGGACAGGTACAGCACAGGGTTAGATACAGAGTAAAGCTCCCTCTACACTGTCCGAAATAAACACTCCCAGGACAGGAACAGCTCGGGGTTAGATACAGAGTAAAGCTCCCTCTACACTGTCCCCATCAAACATTCCCAGGACAGGTACAGCACGGGGTTAGATATGGAGTAAACCTCCCTCTATACGCTCCCTGTCAAACACTCACAGGAGAGATACAGCACGTGGTTAGATAAAGAATAAAGCTCCCTCTACACTGTCCCCATTAAACACTCCGAGGACAGGTACAGTACGAGGTTGGATACAGACTAAAGCTCCCTCTACTCTGTCCCCATCAAACACTCCGAGGACAGGTACAGCACGGGGTTAGATATAGAGTAAAGCTCCCTCTACACTGTCTCCATCAAACACTCCCAGGACAGGTACAGCACGGGGTTAGAGAGAGAGTAAAGCTCCCTCTACACTGTCTCCATCAAACACTCCGACGACAGGTAAAGCACGGGGTTAGATATAGAGTAAAGCTACGACTGCACTCTTCCCTTCAAAAACTCCCAGGACAGTACCGCACGGCGTTAGATACAGAGTCAATCTCCCTCTACACTGTCCCCATCAAATTCTCCCAGGACAGCTACAGCGTGGGTTTAGATACAGAGTAAAGCTCCCTCTACATTGACCCATCAAACACTCCCAGGACAGGCCCAGCATGGAGTGAGATACAGTATAAAGCTGCCTTTACACTGTCCCCATCAAACACTCCCAGGACAGGTACAGCACGGAGTTAGATACAGAGTAAAGCTCCCTCTGCACTGTCCCCATCAAACACTCCCAGGACAGGTACAGCACGGGGTTAGATACAGAGTAAAGCTCCTTCTACAGTGTCTCCATCAAACACTCCCAGGACAGGTAGAGCACGGGGTTAGATACAGAGTAAGGCTCCTCTGCACTGTCCCCATCAAACACTCCCAGGAAAAGTACAGTAAGGGTTAGATACAGAGTAAAGCTCCCTCTACACTGTCTCCAAAAAACACTTCCAGGGCAGGTGCAGCACAGCGGTTAGATAAAGAGTAAAGCTCCCTCTACACTGTCCCCATCAAACACTCCCAGGACAGGTAGAGCACGGGGTTAGATACAGAGTAAAGCTCCCTCTGCACTGTCCCCATCAAACACTCCCAGGACAGGTACAGCATGGGGTTAGATACAGAGTAAAGCTCCCCCTGCACTGACCCCATCAAACACTCCCAGGGCAGGTACAGCACAGGATTAAATACAGAGTAAAACTCCCTCTGCACTGTCCCCATCAAAAACTCCCGAGACAAGTACAGCACGGGGTTACCTACAGAGTAAAGCTCCTCAACACCGTCCCAATCAAACCCTCCCCGGACAGGGAAAGCACAGGGTTAGATACAGAGTAAAGCTCCCACTGCACTGTCCCCATCAAACGTTACCAGGAAAGGTACAGCACAGGGTTAGATATAAATTAAATCTCCCTCTACACTGAACCCATCAAAAACTCCCGAGACAGGTACAGCGCGGGTTAAGATACAGAGTAAAGCTCCCCTTGCACTGACCCCATCAAAAACTCCCTGGACAAGTACAGAACGGGGTTACATACAGAGTAAAGCTCCTCAACACCGTCCCCATCAAACTTTCCCCGGATAGGGAAAGCACGGGCTTAGATACAGAGTAAATCTCCTTCTACACTGTCCCCATCAAAAACTCCCAGGACAGGTACAGCACGGGGTTAGATACAGAGTAAATCCCACTCTACACTGTCCCCATCAAAAACTCCCAGGACAGGTACAGCACGGGATTAGATAGAGAGTAAATCTCCCTCTACACTGTCCCCATCAAACACTCCCAGGACAGGTACAGCACGGGTTTAGATACAGAGTAAAGCTCCCCCTGCACTGTCCGCATCAAACACGCCCAGGACACGTACACCATGCGGTTAGATATAGAGCAAAGCTCTCACTGTACTATCCCCATCAAACACTTGGAGGACAGGTAAAGCACAGGGTTAGATATAGAGTAAAGCTACTTCTACACTGTCCCCATCAAACACTGACAGGACAGGTACAGCATGGGGTTAGATACAGAGTAAAGCTCCCTCTACACTGTCCTCTTTAAACGCTACCAGGACAGGTTACAGCACAAGGTAAGATACAGAGTAAAGCTCCATCAACACCGTCCCCATCAAACTCTCCCAGGACAAGAACAGCACGGTGTTAGATTCAGAGTAAACCTCCCTCTACACGCTCCCCGTCAAACACTCCCAGGACAGGTACAGCACGGGGTTAGATACAGAGTAAAGCTGCTTATACACTGTCCCCACCAAACACTCCCAGGACAGGTACAGCATGCGGTTAGATACAGAGTAAGCTGCCTCTACACTGTCCCCATCAAACACTCCCAGGACAGGTACAACACAGGGTTAGATACAGAGTAAAGCTTGCTCTACACTGTCCCCATCAAACACTCCCAGGATTGGTACAGCACGGGGTTAGATACAGAGTAAGGCTCCGTCTGCACTGTCCTTATCAAACACTCCCAGGACATGTACAGCATGGGGTTAGATACAAAGCAAAGCTCCCTCTGCACTGTCCCCATCAAACACTCCAAGGACAGGTAAAGCATGTGGTTAGATTCAGAGTAAAGCTCCCTCTACACTGTCCCCATCAACCACTGACATGAGAAGTACAGCACAGGTTTAGATACAAATTAAAGCTCTCTCTACACTGTCCCCATTAAACACTCCCTGGACAGGTACAGCACGGGGTTAGATACAGAATAAAGCTCCCTCTACACTGTCCTCATCAAATATTCACAGGACAGGTACAGCACGAGTTTAGATACAGAGTAAAGCTCCCCCTGCACTGTCCCCATCAAACATGCCCAGGACACGTACACCATGGGGTTAGATATAGAGCAAAGCTCTCACTGTACTGTCCCCATCAAACACTCGGAGGACAGGTACACCATGGGGTTAGATATAGAGCAAAGCTACTTCTACACTGTCCCCATCAACCACTGACTGGACAGGTACAGCATGGGGTTAGATACAGAGTATAGCTCCCTCTACACTGTCCTCTTTAAACGCTACCAGGACAGGTTACAGCACAAGGTTAGATACAGAGTAAAGCACCATCTACACCGTCCCCATCAAACTCTCCCAGGACAGGAATAGCACAGTGTTAGATACAGAGTAAAGCTCCCTCTACACGCTCCCCGTCAAACACTCCCAGGACAGGTACAGCACGGGGTTAGATACAGAGTAAAGCTCCCTCTACACTGTCCCTTTCAAACACACTGAGGACAGGAACAGCACGGCGGTTAGATACAGAGCAAAGCTCCCTCTGCACTGTCCCCATCAAACACTCCCAGGACAGGTACAGCACGGGGTTAGATACAGAGTAAAGCTCCTTCTACAGTGTCTCCATCAAACACTCCCAGGACAGGTAGAGCATGGGGTTAGATACAGAGTAAGGCTCCTCTGCACTGTCCCCATCAAACACTCCCAGGAAAAGTACAGTAAGGGTTAGATACAGGGTAAAGCTCCCTCTACACTGTCCCCAAAAAACACTTCCAGGGCAGGTACAGCACAGCGGTTAGATAAAGAGTAATGCTCCCTCTGCACTGTCCCCATCAAACACTCCCAGGACAGGTACAGCACGGGGTTAGATACAGAGTAAAGCTCCCTCTGCACTGTCCCCATCAAACACTCCTAGGACAGGTACAGTATGGGGTTAGATACGGAGTAAAGCTCCCTCTACACTGTTCTGATCAAAAACTCCCAAGACAGGTACAGCGTGGGTTTAGATACAGAGTAAAGCTCCCCCTGCACTGACCCCATCAAACACTCCCAGGGCAGGTACAGCACAGGATTAAATACAGAGTAAAACTCCCTCTGCACTGTCCCCATCAAAAACTCCCAAGACAAGTACAGCACGGGGTTACCTACAGAGTAAAGCTCCTCAACACCGTCCCCATCAAACACTCCCAGGACAGGGAAAGCACAGGGTTAGATACAGAGTAAAGCTCCCACTGCACTGTCCCCATCAAACGTTACCAGGAAAGGTACAGCACAGGGTTAGATATAAATTAAATCTCCCTCTACACTGAACCCATCAAAAACTCCCGAGACAGGTACAGCGCGGGTTAAGATACAGAGTAAAGCTCCCCTTGCACTGACCCCATCAAAAACTCCCTGGACAAGTACAGAACGGGGTTACATACAGAGTAAAGCTCCTCAACACCGTCCCCATCAAACTTTCCCCGGATAGGGAAAGCACGGGCTTAGATACAGAGTAAATCTCCTTCTACACTGTCCCCATCAAAAACTCCCAGGACAGGTACAGCACGGGATTAGATAGAGAGTAAATCTCCCTCTACACTCTCCCCATCAAAAACTCCCAGGACAGGTACAGCACGGGGTTAGATACAGAGTAAAGATCCCTCTACACTGTCCCCATCAAACACTCCCAGGACAGATACAGCACGGGGTTAAATACAGATTGAAGCTCCCTCTACACTGTTCCCATCAAACACTCCCAGGACAGGTACAGCACGGGGTTAGATACAGAGTAAAGCTCTCTCTACACTGTCTCCATCAAACACTCCCAGTACATGTACAACATGGGGTTAGATACAGAGTAAAGCTCTCTCTACACTGTCCCGATCAAACACTCCCAGGACAGGTACAGCATGGGTTTAGATACAGAGTAAAGCTCCCCCTGCACTGTCCGCATCAAACACGCCCAGGACACGTACACCATGCGGTTAGATATAGAGCAAAGCTCTCACTGTACTATCCCCATCAAACACTTGGAGGACAGGTAAAGCACAGGGTTAGATATAGAGTAAAGCTACTTCTACACTGTCCCCATCAAACACTGACAGGACAGGTACAGCATGGGGTTAGATACAGAGTAAAGCTCCCTCTACACTGTCCTCTTTAAACGCTACCAGGACAGGTTACAGCACAAGGTAAGATACAGAGTAAAGCTCCATCAACACCGTCCCCATCAAACTCTCCCAGGACAAGAACAGCACGGTGTTAGATTCAGAGTAAACCTCCCTCTACACGCTCCCCGTCAAACACTCCCAGGACAGGTACAGCATGCGGTTAGATACAGAGTAAACTGCCTCTACACTGTCCCCATCAAACACTCCCAGGATTGGTAGAGCACGGGGTTAGATACAGAGTAAGGCTCCGTCTGCACTGTCCTTATCAAACACTCCCAGGACATGTACAGCATGGGGTTAGATACAAAGCAAAGCTCCCTCTGCACTGTCCCCATCAAACACTCCAAGGACAGGTAAAGCATGTGGTTAGATTCAGAGTAAAGCTCCCTCTACACTGTCCCCATCAACCACTGACATGAGAAGTACAGCACAGGTTTAGATACAAATTAAAGCTCTCTCTACACTGTCCCCATTAAACACTCCCTGGACAGGTACAGCACGGGGTTAGATACAGAATAAAGCTCCCTCTACACTGTCCTCATCAAATATTCACAGGACAGGTACAGCACGAGTTTAGATACAGAGTAAAGCTCCCCCTGCACTGTCCCCATCAAACACGCCCAGGACACGTACACCATGGGGTTAGATATAGAGCAAAGCTCTCACTGTACTGTCCCCATCAAACACTCGGAGGACAGGTACACCATGGGGTTAGATATAGAGCAAAGCTACTTCTACACTGTCCCCATCAACCACTGACTGGACAGGTACAGCATGGGGTTAGATACAGAGTATAGCTCCCTCTACACTGTCCTCTTTAAACGCTACCAGGACAGCTTACAGCACAAGGTTAGATACAGAGTAAAGCACCATCTACACCGTCCCCATCAAACTCTCCCAGGACAGGAATAGCACAGTGTTAGATACAGAGTAAACCTCCCTCTACACGCTCCCCGTCAAACACTCCCAGGACAGGTACAGCACGGGGTTAGATAAAGTATAAAGCTGCCTCTACACTGTCCCCATCAAACACTCCCAGGACAGGTACAGCACGGGGTTAGATACAGAGTAAAGCTCCGTCTACACTGTCCTTATCAAACACTCCCAGGACATGTACAGCATGGGGTTAGATACAAAGCAAAGCTCCCTCTGCACTGTCCCCATCAAACACTCCGAGGACAGGTAAAGCATGTGGTTAGATTCAGAGTAAAGCTCCCTCTACACTGTTCCCATCAACCACTGACATGACAGGTACAGCACAGGGTTCGATACAGATTAAAGCTGCCTCTACACTGTCCCCATTAAACACTCCCTGGACAGGTTCAGCATGGGGTTAGATACAGAATAAAGCTCCCTCTGCACTGTCCCCATCAAACATTCCCAGGACAGGTACAGCACGGGGGTTGATACAGAGAAAAGCTGCTCCTACACTGTCCCGATCAAACACTCCCAGGACAGGTACAGCACGGGTTTAGATACAGAGTAAAGCTCCCCCTGCACTGTCCCCATCAAACACGCCCAGGACACGTATACCATGGGGTTAGATATTGAGCAAAGCTCTCACTGTACTATCCCCATCAAACACTCGGAGGACAGGTAAAGCAAGTGGTTAGATATAGAGTATAGCTACTTCTACACTGTCCCCATCAACCACTGACAGGACAGGTACAGCATGGGGTTAGATACAGAGAAAAGCTCCCTCTACACTGTCCCAATTAAACACTACCATGACAGGTTACAGCACAAGGTTAGATACAGAGTAAAACACCATCTACACCGTCCCCATCAAACTCTCCCAGGACAGGTACAGCACGGTGTTTGATACAGCGTAAAGCTCCCTCTATACTGTCCCCTGCAAACACTTCCAGGGCAGGTACAGCACAGGTTTAGATACAGAGTAATTCTCCCTCTGCAGTGTCCCCATCTAACACTCCCAGGACAGGTATAGCATGGGGGTTAGATACAGAGTAAAGCTCTCTATACAATGTCCCCATCAAAAACTCACAAGACAGGTACAGCGTGGGTTTAGATACAGAGTAAAGCTCCCCCTGCACTGTCCCCATCAAACACTCCCAGGACAGGTACAGCATGGGGTTAGATACAGAGCAAAGCTCCATCTGCACTGTCCCATTCAAACACTCCGAGGACAGGCAAAGAATGTAGTTAGTTTCAGAGTAAAGATCCCTCTACCCTGTCCCCATCAATCACTGACAGGACAGGTACAGCACAGGGTTAGATACAGAGTAAATCTCCCTCTGCAGTATCCCCATCAAACACTCCCAGGACAGGTACAGCATGGGGTTAGATACAGAGTATAGCTCCCTCTACACTGTCCTCTTTAAACGCTACCAGGACAGGTTACAGCACAAGGTTAGATACAGAGTAAAGCACCATCTACACCGTCCCCATCAAACTCTCCCAGGACAGGAATAGCACAGTGTTAGATACAGAGTAAACCTCCCTCTACACGCTCCCCGTCAAACACTCCCAGGACAGGTACAGCACGGGGTTAGATAAAGTATAAAGCTGCCTCTACACTGTCCCCATCAAACACTCCCAGGACAGGTACAGCACGGGGTTAGATACAGAGTAAAGCTCCCTCTACACTGTCCCTTTCAAACACACTGAGGACAGGAACAGCACGGCGGTTAGATACAGAGCAAAGCTCCCTCTGCACTGTCCCCATCAAACACTCCCAGGACAGGTACAGCACGGGGTTAGATACAGAGTAAAGCTCCTTCTACAGTGTCTCCATCAAACACTCCCAGGACAGGTAGAGCATGGGGTTAGATACAGAGTAAGGCTCCTCTGCACTGTCCCCATCAAACACTCCCAGGAAAAGTACAGTAAGGGTTAGATACAGGGTAAAGCTCCCTCTACACTGTCCCCAAAAAACACTTCCAGGGCAGGTACAGCACAGCGGTTAGATAAAGAGTAATGCTCCCTCTGCACTGTCCCCATCAAACACTCCCAGGACAGGTACAGCACGGGGTTAGATACAGAGTAAAGCTCCCTCTGCACTGTCCCCATCAAACACTCCTAGGACAGGTACAGTATGGGGTTAGATACGGAGTAAAGCTCCCTCTACACTGTTCTGATCAAAAACTCCCAAGACAGGTACAGCGTGGGTTTAGATACAGAGTAAAGCTCCCACTGCACTGACCCCATCAAACACTCCCAGGGCAGGTACAGCACAGGATTAAATACAGAGTAAAACTCCCTCTGCACTGTCCCCATCAAAAACTCCCAAGACAAGTACAGCACGGGGTTACCTACAGAGTAAAGCTCCTCAACACCGTCCCCATCAAACCCTCCCCGGACAGGGAAAGCACAGGGTTAGATACAGAGTAAAGCTCCCACTGCACTGTCCCCATCAAACGTTACCAGGAAAGGTACAGCACAGGGTTAGATATAAATTAAATCTCCCTCTACACTGAACCCATCAAAAACTCCCGAGACAGGTACAGCGCGGGTTAAGATACAGAGTAAAGCTCCCCTTGCACTGACCCCATCAAAAACTCCCTGGACAAGTACAGAACGGGGTTACATACAGAGTAAAGCTCCTCAACACCGTCCCCATCAAACTTTCCCCGGATAGGGAAAGCACGGGCTTAGATACAGAGTAAATCTCCTTCTACACTGTCCCCATCAAAAACTCCCAGGACAGGTACAGCACGGGATTAGATAGAGAGTAAATCTCCCTCTACACTCTCCCCATCAAAAACTCCCAGGACAGGTACAGCACGGGGTTAGATACAGAGTAAAGATCCCTCTACACTGTCCCCATCAAACACTCCCAGGACAGATACAGCACGGGGTTAAATACAGATTGAAGCTCCCTCTACACTGTTCCCATCAAACACTCCCAGGACAGGTACAGCACGGGGTTAGATACAGAGTAAAGCTCTCTCTACACTGTCTCCATCAAACACTCCCAGTACATGTACAACATGGGGTTAGATACAGAGTAAAGCTCTCTCTACACTGTCCCGATCAAACACTCCCAGGACAGGTACAGCATGGGTTTAGATACAGAGTAAAGCTCCCCCTGCACTGTCCGCATCAAACACGCCCAGGACACGTACACCATGCGGTTAGATATAGAGCAAAGCTCTCACTGTACTATCCCCATCAAACACTTGGAGGACAGGTAAAGCACAGGGTTAGATATAGAGTAAAGCTACTTCTACACTGTCCCCATCAAACACTGACAGGACAGGTACAGCATGGGGTTAGATACAGAGTAAAGCTCCCTCTACACTGTCCTCTTTAAACGCTACCAGGACAGGTTACAGCACAAGGTAAGATACAGAGTAAAGCTCCATCAACACCGTCCCCATCAAACTCTCCCAGGACAAGAACAGCACGGTGTTAGATTCAGAGTAAACCTCCCTCTACACGCTCCCCGTCAAACACTCCCAGGACAGGTACAGCACGGGGTTAGATACAGAGTAAAGCTGCTTATACACTGTCCCCACCAAACACTCCCAGGACAGGTACAGCATGCGGTTAGATACAGAGTAAACTGCCTCTACACTGTCCCCATCAAACACTCCCAGGATTGGTAGAGCACGGGGTTAGATACAGAGTAAGGCTCCGTCTGCACTGTCCTTATCAAACACTCCCAGGACATGTACAGCATGGGGTTAGATACAAAGCAAAGCTCCCTCTGCACTGTCCCCATCAAACACTCCAAGGACAGGTAAAGCATGTGGTTAGATTCAGAGTAAAGCTCCCTCTACACTGTCCCCATCAACCACTGACATGAGAAGTACAGCACAGGTTTAGATACAAATTAAAGCTCTCTCTACACTGTCCCCATTAAACACTCCCTGGACAGGTACAGCACGGGGTTAGATACAGAATAAAGCTCCCTCTACACTGTCCTCATCAAATATTCACAGGACAGGTACAGCACGAGTTTAGATACAGAGTAAAGCTCCCCCTGCACTGTCCCCATCAAACACGCCCAGGACACGTACACCATGGGGTTAGATATAGAGCAAAGCTCTCACTGTACTGTCCCCATCAAACACTCGGAGGACAGGTACACCATGGGGTTAGATATAGAGCAAAGCTACTTCTACACTGTCCCCATCAACCACTGACTGGACAGGTACAGCATGGGGTTAGATACAGAGTATAGCTCCCTCTACACTGTCCTCTTTAAACGCTACCAGGACAGCTTACAGCACAAGGTTAGATACAGAGTAAAGCACCATCTACACCGTCCCCATCAAACTCTCCCAGGACAGGAATAGCACAGTGTTAGATACAGAGTAAACCTCCCTCTACACGCTCCCCGTCAAACACTCCCAGGACAGGTACAGCACGGGGTTAGATAAAGTATAAAGCTGCCTCTACACTGTCCCCATCAAACACTCCCAGGACAGGTACAGCACGGGGTTAGATACAGAGTAAAGCTCCGTCTACACTGTCCTTATCAAACACTCCCAGGACATGTACAGCATGGGGTTAGATACAAAGCAAAGCTCCCTCTGCACTGTCCCCATCAAACACTCCGAGGACAGGTAAAGCATGTGGTTAGATTCAGAGTAAAGCTCCCTCTACACTGTTCCCATCAACCACTGACATGACAGGTACAGCACAGGGTTCGATACAGATTAAAGCTGCCTCTACACTGTCCCCATTAAACACTCCCTGGACAGGTTCAGCATGGGGTTAGATACAGAATAAAGCTCCCTCTGCACTGTCCCCATCAAACATTCCCAGGACAGGTACAGCACGGGGGTTGATACAGAGAAAAGCTGCTCCTACACTGTCCCGATCAAACACTCCCAGGACAGGTACAGCACGGGTTTAGATACAGAGTAAAGCTCCCCCTGCACTGTCCCCATCAAACACGCCCAGGACACGTACACCATGGGGTTAGATATTGAGCAAAGCTCTCACTGTACTATCCCCATCAAACACTCGGAGGACAGGTAAAGCAAGTGGTTAGATATAGAGTATAGCTACTTCTACACTGTCCCCATCAACCACTGACAGGACAGGTACAGCATGGGGTTAGATACAGAGAAAAGCTCCCTCTACACTGTCCCAATTAAACACTACCATGACAGGTTACAGCACAAGGTTAGATACAGAGTAAAACACCATCTACACCGTCCCCATCAAACTCTCCCAGGACAGGTACAGCACGGTGTTTGATACAGCGTAAAGCTCCCTCTATACTGTCCCCTGCAAACACTTCCAGGGCAGGTACAGCACAGGTTTAGATACAGAGTAATTCTCCCTCTGCAGTGTCCCCATCTAACACTCCCAGGACAGGTATAGCATGGGGGTTAGATACAGAGTAAAGCTCTCTATACAATGTCCCCATCAAAAACTCACAAGACAGGTACAGCGTGGGTTTAGATACAGAGTAAAGCTCCCCCTGCACTGTCCCCATCAAACACTCCCAGGACAGGTACAGCATGGGGTTAGATACAGAGCAAAGCTCCATCTGCACTGTCCCATTCAAACACTCCGAGGACAGGCAAAGAATGTAGTTAGTTTCAGAGTAAAGATCCCTCTACCCTGTCCCCATCAATCACTGACAGGACAGGTACAGCACAGGGTTAGATACAGAGTAAATCTCCCTCTGCAGTATCCCCATCAAACACTCCCAGGACAGGTACAGCACGGGGTTAGATACAGAGTAAAGCTCCCTCTACACTGTCCCCATCAAATACTCCCAGGACAGGTACAGCACAGGGTTAGATACAGAGAAAAGCTCCCTCCACACTGTCCCCATTAAACACTCTCATGTCAGTTTTCACAACGGGGTCAGATACAGATTAAAGCTACGACTATACTCTTACCATCAAAAACTCCCAGGACAGGTACAGCACGGGGTTAGATATAGTGTAAAGCTCCCTCTAGACGGTCCCATTAAACACTCCAAGTACAGGTACAGCAAGGGGTTGGATACAGAGTAAAGCTGCCTCTACACTGTCCCCATCAAACACTCCCAGGACAGGTACAGCACGGGGTTAGATATAGAATAAAGTTCACTACAAACTGTCCCCATCAAACACTCCCAGGACATGTACAGTAGGGGATTAGAAACTGAGTAAAGGTCCATGTGGACTGTCCCCATCAAAAATCCCAGGACAGGTACAGAATGGGGTAACATAGAGAATAAATCCACCACTACCCTGTCCCCATCAAACACTCCTAGCAAAAGGACAGCACGGGGTTAGATACAGAGTAAATCTCCCTCTACATTGTCCACATCAAACACTCGCAGGATACGTCCAGCACTGGGTTAGATACAGAGAAATACTCCCTCTACACTGTCCCCAATACACACAGGACATGTATAGCATAGTCTTATATATAGAGTAAAGCTCCCTCTACACTGTCCCCGGCCCTCGATCAGCTTTAAACTGAACTGAAAATCTATAAACACGCTGTACCACTCGATCAGATTTAAACTGAACTGATTATCCATAAACACACGACCACTCAATCAGATTTAAACTGAACTGATTATCTATAAACACACGAACACTCGATGAGTTTGAAAATGACCAGATTATCTATAAACACACTGTTCCACTCGATCAGCTTTAAACCGAATCGCTTATCTATAAACACGCTGTACCACTCGATCAGTTTAAAACTGAACAGATTATCTATAACCACGCTGTACCACTCGATCAGCATTAAACTGAACTGATTATCTATAAACACGCTGTACCATTTGATCAGCTTTAAGGTGAACAGATTATCTATAAACACGCTGTACCACTTGATCAGCTTTAAACTGAACAAATTATCTATAAACACGCTTTTGCACTCGATTAGCTTTAAACTGAACAGATTATCTATAAATATGTTGTACCACTCGATCAGATTTAAACTGAACTGATTATCTATAAACACACTGTAGCACTGAATCAGCTTTAAACCGAACTGATTGTCTATAAACGCGCTGTACCACTCCATCAGCTTTAAACTGAACAGATTATCTATAAACACGCTGTACCACTCGATTAGCTTTAAAATGAACAGATTATTTATAAACAGGCTGTATCAGTCGATCAGTTTTAACTGAACAGATTATCTATAAACACACTGTACCACTCAATGAGCTTCAAACTGAACAGATTATCTATAAACACGCTGTACCACTCGATCAGCTTTAAACTGAACAGATTACCTATAAACAATCTGTACCACTCGATCAGCTTTAAACTGACCTGAATAGCAATAAACATGCTGTACCACTCCATCAGCTTTAAACTGAACTAAAAATCTATAACCACGCTGTAACACTCCATCAGCTTTAAACTGAACAGATTATCTATAAACACGCTGTACCACTCGATCAGCTTTAAACTGAACAGGTTATCTATAAACACGCTGTACCACTCGATCAGCTTTAAACCGAAATGCTTATCAATAAACACGCTGTACCACTCGATCAGCATTAAACTGAACAGATTATCTATAAACACGCTGTACCACTCGATCAGCTTTAAACTGAACAGATTATCTATAAACACGCTGTACCACTCGATCAGCTTTAAACTGAACAGATTATCTATAAACACGCTGTTCCACTCGATCAGCTTTAAACTGAACAGATTATCTATAAACACATTATACCACTCGATCAGCTTTAAACTGATCAGATTATCTATAAACGCACTGTACCACTCGATCAGCTTTAAACTGATCAGATTATCTATAAACACGCTGTACCACTCGATCAGCTTTAAACTGAACAGGTTATCTATAAACACGCTGTACCACTCGATCAGCTTTAAACCGAAATGCTTATCAATAAACACGCTGTACCACTCGATCAGCATTAAACTGAACAGATTATCTATAAACACGCTGTACCACTCGATCAGCTTTAAACTGAACAGATTATCTATAAACACGCTGTTCCACTCGATCAGCTTTAAACTGAACAGATTATCTATAAACACATTATACCACTCGATCAGCTTTAAACTGATCAGATTATCTATAAACACACTGTTCCACTCGATCAGCTTTAAACCGAATCGCTTATCTATAAACACGCTGTACCACTCGATCAGTTTAAAACTGAACAGATTATCTATAACCACGCTGTACCACTCGATCAGCATTAAACTGAACTGATTATCTATAAACACGCTGTACCATTTGATCAGCTTTAAGCTGAACAGATTATCTATAAACACGCTGTACCACTTGATCAGCTTTAAACTGAACAAATTATCTATAAACACGCTTTTGCACTCGATTAGCTTTAAACTGAACAGATTATCTATAAATATGTTGTACCACTCGATCAGATTTAAACTGAACTGATTATCTATAAACACACTGTAGCACTGAATCTGCTTTAAATCGAACTGATTGTCTATAAACGCGCTGTACCACTCCATCAGCTTTAAACTGAACAGATTATCTATAAACACGCTGCACCACTCGATCAGCTTTAAACTGAACAGATTAGCTATAAACACGCTGTACCACTCGATCAGCTCTAAACTGAACAGATTATCTATAAATAAGCTGCACCACTTGATCATATTTAAACTGAACAGATTATTTATAAACACGCTGTTCCACTCGATCAGCTTTAAACTGAACAGATTATCTATAAACACACTGTACCACTCGGTGAGCTTTAGACTGAACATACAATCTATAAACACTCTGTACCACAAGATCAGATTTAAACTGAACAGATTATCTATAAACAGGCTGTACCACTCGATAAACTTTATACTGAACAGATTATGTATAAACACGCTGTATCACTCGATCAGATATAAACTGAACATATTATCTATAAAGACCCTGTACCACTCGATCAACTTTAAACTGAACAGATTATCTATAAACACGCTGTACCACTCACTCAGCTTTAAAATGAACAGATTATCTATAAACATGCTGTATTACTCGATCAGCTTTGAAATGAACAGATTATCTATAAACACAATGTATCACTCAATCAGCATTAAACTGAACAGATTATCTATAAACACGCTGTACCACTCGATCAGCTTTAAATTGAACAGATTATCTATAAACACGCTGTACCACTCGATCAGCTTTAAACTGAACAGATTATCTATAGACACGCTGTACCACTCGATCAGCTTTAAACTGAACAGATTATCTATAAACACGCTGCACCACTCGATCAGCGTTAAACTGAACAGATTATCTATAAACATGCTGTACCACTCTATCAGCTTTAAACTGAACTGATTATCTATAAACACGCTGTACCACTCGATCAGCTTTAAACTGAACAGATTATCTATAAACATGCTGTACCACTCGATCAGCTTTAAACTGAACAGATTATCTATAAACACGCTGTACCACTCGATCAGCGTTAAACTGAACAGATTATCTATAAACACGCTGTACCACTCGATCATTTTAAAACGAACTGATTAACTATAAACACACTGTAGCACTCGATCAGCTTTAAACTGAACAGATTATCTGTAATCACACTGTGCCACTCGATCATCTAAAAACTGAACAGATTATCTATAAACACGCTGTACCTCTCGATTATCTTTAAACTGAACAGATTATCTATAAACACGCTGTACCACTCGATCAGCTTTAAACTGAACAGATTATCTATAAACACACTGCACCTCTCCATCAGAATTAAAGTGAACAGATTATTTACAAACATGCTGTACCTCTCGATTATCTTTGAACTGAACAGATTATCTCTAAACATGCTGTACCACTCGATCAGCATTAAACTGAACAGATTATCTCTAAACACGCTGTACTACTCGATCCGCATTAAACTGAACAGATTATCTATAAACACACTGCACCTCTCGATCAGCTTTAAACTGAACAAATTATGTATAAACACGCTGTACCACTTGATCAGCTGTAAACAGAACAGATTATCTACAAATACGCTGTACCACTCAATCAGCTTTAAACTCAACAGATTATCTATAAACACGCTGTACCTCTCGATCAGCTTGAAACTGAACAAATTATATATAATCACGCTGTACCACTGGATCAAGTTTAATCTGAACAAATTATATATAAACACGCTGTACCACTCGATCAGCTTTAAACTGAACAGATTATCTATGAACACGCTGTTCCACTCGATCAGCTTTAAACTGAATAGTTTATTTATAAACACCCTGTACCACTCGATCAGCTTTAAACTGAACAGATTATCTATAAACACGCTGTACCACTCGATCAGTGTTAAACTGAAGAGATTATCTATAAACACACTGTACCACTCGATCAGCGTTAAACTGAACTGATTATCTATAAACAAGCTGTACCACTCGATCTGCGTTAAACTGAACTGATTATCTATAAACAGGCTGTACCACTCGATCAGTGTTAAACTGAACAGATTATTTATAAACACGCTGCACCACTCGATCATTTTCAAACGAACTGATTAACTATAAACACACTGTAGCAATTTATCAGTTTTAAACTGAACTGATTATCTATAATCACACTGTGCCACTCGATCATCTAAAAACAGAACAGATTATCTATAAACACGCTGTACCACTCGATTATCTGTAAACTGAACAGATTATCTATAAACACGCTGTACCACTCGATCAGCTTTAAACTGAACAGCATATCTATACACACGCTGTACCACTCGATCAGCTTTAAACTGAACAGATTATTTATAAACACGCTGTACCTCTCGATTATCTTTAAACTCAACAGATTATCTATAAACACGCTGTACCTCTCGATCAGCTTGAAACTGAACAAATTATATATAACCACGCTGTACCACTGGATCAGGTTTAATCTGAACAAATTATATATAAACACGCTGTACCACGCGATCAGCTTTAAACTGAACAGATTATCTATAAACACGCTGTACCACTCGATCAGCTTTAAACTGAATAGTTTATTTATAAACACCCTGTACCACTCGATCAGCTTTAAACTGAACAGATTATCTATAAACACGCTGTACCACTCAATCAGTGTTAAACTGAAGAGATTATCTATTAACACACTGTACCACTCGATCAGCGTTAAACTGAACTGATTATCTATAAACAAGCTGTACCACTCGATCAGCGTTAAACTGAACTGATTATCTACAAACAGGCTGTACCACTCGATCAGCGTTAAACTGAACAGATTATTTATAAACACGCTGTACCACTCGATCATTTTCAAACGAACTGAATAACTATAAACACACTGTAGCAATTTATCAGCTTTAAACTGAACTGATTATCTATAATCACACTGTGCCACTCGATCATCTAAAAACAGAACAGATTATCTATAAACACGCTGTACCTTTCGATTATCTTTAAACTGAACAGATTATCTATAAACACGCTGTACCACTCGATCAGCTTTAAACTGAACAGCATATCTATAAACACGCTGTACCACTCGATCAGCTTTAAACTGAACAGATTATCTATAAACACGCTGTACCACTCGATCAGCTTTAAACTGAACAGATTATCTATAAACACGCTGTACCACTCGATCAGCTTTAAACTGAACAGATTATCTATAAACACGCTGTACCACTCGATCAGCTTTAAACTGAACAGATTATCTATAAACACGCTGTACCACTCGATCAGCTTGAAACTGAACAGATTATCTATAAACACGCTCTACCTCTCGATTATCTTTAAACTGAACAGATTATCTATAAACACGCTGTACCACTCGATCAGCTTTAAACTGAACAGCATATCTATAAACACGCTGTACCACTCGATCAGCTTTAAACTGAACAGATTATCTATAAACACGCTGTACCACTCGATCAGCTTTAAACTGAACAGATTATCTATAAACACGCTGTACCACTCGATCAGCTTTAAACTGAACAGATTATCTATAAACAGGCTGTACCGCTCGATCAGCTTTAAACTGAACAGATTAGCTATAAACACGCTGTACCACTCGATCAGCTTTAAACTGAACTGATTATCTATAAACACGCTGCACCACTCGATCAGCTGTAAACTGAACAGATTATCTACAAATACTCTGTACCACTTGATGAGCTGTAAACTAAACAGATTATCTATGAACAAGCTGTATCACTCGATCCAATTTAAACTGAGCAGATTATCTATAAACACGCTGTACCACTCGATCAGATTTAAACTAAACAGATTATGTATAAACACCCTGTATCACTCAATCAGTTTTAAACTGAACAGATTATCTAAGAACACACTGCACCACTCGATCAGCTTTAAACTGAACAGATTATCTATAAACACGCTGTACCACTCGATCAGCTTTAAACTGAACTGATTATGTATAAACACGCTGTAGCACTCGATCAGCTTTAAACTGAACCGATTGTCTATAAACACGCTGTACCACTTGATCAGCTTTAAACTGAACAGATTATCTTTGAACAGTCGCTACCGCTCGATCAGCAACTACCTGAACTGATTATCTCTAAATTCGCTGCACCACTCGATCAGCTTTAATCTGAACAGATTATCTATAAACACGCTGTACCACTCGCTCAGCTTTAAACTGAACAGATTATCTATAAACACACTGCACCACTCCATCAGCTTTAAAATGAACAGATTATCTATAAAAACGCTGCACCACTCCATCATCTTTAAACTGAACAGATTATCTATAAACACGCTGCACCACTGCATCAGCTTTAAACTGAACTGATTATCTATAAACACACTGTACCACTCGATCAGCTTTAAACTGAACAGATTATCTATAAACAGGCTGTACCACTCGATCAGCTTTAAACTGAACAGATTATCTATAAACACGCTGCACCACTCTATCAGCTATAAATTGAAAAGATTATCTATAAACAGGCTGTACCATTCGATCAGCTTTTAACTGAACAGATTATCTATAAACAGGCTGTACCACTCGATCAGCTTTAAATTGAACAGATTATCTATAAACAAGCTGCACCACTCGATCAGCTTTAAATTGAACAGATTATCTATAAACAGGCTGTACCATTCGATCAGCTTTAAACTGAACAGATTATCTATAAACACGCTGTACCACTCGATCAGATTTAAACTGAACTGATTATCTATAAACAGGCTGTACCACTCGATCAGCTTTACACTGAACAGATTATCTATAAACACGCTGTACCACTCAATCAGCTTTAAACTGAATAGATTATCTATAAACACCCTGTACCACTCGATAAGCTTTAAACTGAACTGATTATCTATAAACAAGCTGTATCACTCGATCAGCGTTAAACTGAACTGATTATCTATAAACATGCTGTACTACTCGATCAGCGTTAAACTGAACTGATTATCTATAAACACGCTGTACCACTCGATCACTTTAAAACGAACTGAATAACTATAAACACACTGTAGCACTTTATCAGCTTTAAACTGAACAGATTATCTATAATCACACTGTGCCACTCGATCTTCTAAAAATTGAACAGATTATCTATAAACACGCTGTACCACTCGATCAGCTTTAAACTGAACAGATTATCTATAAACACGCTGCACCACTCGATCAGCTTTAAATTGAACAGATTATCTATAAACACGCTGTACCACTCGATCAGCGTTAAACTGAACAGATTATCTATAAACACGCTGTACCACTCGATCATTTTAAAACGAACTGATTAACTATAAACACACTGTAGCACTTTATCAGCTTTAAACTGAACTGATTAGCTATAATCACACTGTGCCACTCGATCATCTAAAAACTGAACAGATTATCTATAAACACGCTGTACCTCTCGATTATCTTTAAACTGAACAGATTATCTATAAACACGCTGTACCACTCGATCAGCTTTAAACTGAACAGATTATCTATAAACACACTGCACCTCTCCATCAGAATTAAAGTGAACAGATTATTTACAAACATGCTGTACCTCTCGATTATCTTTGAACTGAACAGATTATCTCTAAACATGCTGTACCACTCGATCAGCATTAAACTGAACAGATTATCTCTAAACACGCTGTACTACTCGATCCGCATTAAACTGAACAGATTGTCTATAAACACACTGCACCTCTCGATCAGCTTTAAACTGAACAAATTATGTATAAACACGCTGTACCACTTGATCAGCTGTAAACAGAACAGATTATCTACAAATACGCTGTACCACTCAATCAGCTTTAAACTCAACAGATTATCTATAAACACGCTGTACCTCTCGATCAGCTTGAAACTGAACAAATTATATATAATCACGCTGTACCACTGGATCAAGTTTAATCTGAACAAATTATATATAAACACGCAGTACCACTCGATCAGCTTTAAACTGAACAGATTATCTATGAACACGCTGTTCCACTCGATCAGCTTTAAACTGAATAGTTTATTTATAAACACCCTGTACCACTCGATCAGCTTTAAACTGAACAGATTATCTATAAACACGCTGTACCACTCGATCAGTGTTAAACTGAAGAGATTATCTATAAACACACTGTACCACTCGATCAGCGTTAAACTGAACTGATTATCTATAAACAAGCTGTACCACTCGATCTGCGTTAAACTGAACTGATTATCTATAAACAGGCTGTACCACTCGATCAGTGTTAAACTGAACAGATTATTTATAAACACGCTGCACCACTCGATCATTTTCAAACGAACTGATTAACTATAAACACACTGTAGCAATTTATCAGTTTTAAACTGAACTGATTATCTATAATCACACTGTGCCACTCGATCATCTAAAAACAGAACAGATTATCTATAAACACGCTGTACCACTCGATTATCTGTAAACTGAACAGATTATCTATAAACACGCTGTACCACTCGATCAGCTTTAAACTGAACAGCATATCTATACACACGCTGTACCACTCGATCAGCTTTAAACTGAACAGATTATTTATAAACACGCTGTACCTCTCGATTATCTTTAAACTCAACAGATTATCTATAAACACGCTGTACCTCTCGATCAGCTTGAAACTGAACAAATTATATATAACCACGCTGTACCACTGGATCAGGTTTAATCTGAACAAATTATATATAAACACGCTGTACCACGCGATCAGCTTTAAACTGAACAGATTATCTATAAACACGCTGTACCACTCGATCAGCTTTAAACTGAATAGTTTATTTATAAACACCCTGTACCACTCGATCAGCTTTAAACTGAACAGATTATCTATAAACACGCTGTACCACTCAATCAGTGTTAAACTGAAGAGATTATCTATTAACACACTGTACCACTCGATCAGCGTTAAACTGAACTGATTATCTATAAACAAGCTGTACCACTCGATCAGCGTTAAACTGAACTGATTATCTACAAACAGGCTGTACCACTCGATCAGCGTTAAACTGAACAGATTATTTATAAACACGCTGTACCACTCGATCATTTTCAAACGAACTGAATAACTATAAACACACTGTAGCAATTTATCAGCTTTAAACTGAACTGATTATCTATAATCACACTGTGCCACTCGATCATCTAAAAACAGAACAGATTATCTATAAACACGCTGTACCTTTCGATTATCTTTAAACTGAACAGATTATCTATAAACACGCTGTACCACTCGATCAGCTTTAAACTGAACAGCATATCTATAAACACGCTGTACCACTCGATCAGCTTTAAACTGAACAGATTATCTATAAACACGCTGTACCACTCGATCAGCTTTAAACTGAACAGATTATCTATAAACACGCTGTACCACTCGATCAGCTTTAAACTGAACAGATTATCTATAAACACGCTGTACCACTCGATCAGCTTTAAACTGAACAGATTATCTATAAACACGCTGTACCACTCGATCAGCTTGAAACTGAACAGATTATCTATAAACACGCTCTACCTCTCGATTATCTTTAAACTGAACAGATTATCTATAAACACGCTGTACCACTCGATCAGCTTTAAACTGAACAGCATATCTATAAACACGCTGTACCACTCGATCAGCTTTAAACTGAACAGATTATCTATAAACACGCTGTACCACTCGATCAGCTTTAAACTGAACAGATTATCTATAAACACGCTGTACCACTCGATCAGCTTTAAACTGAACAGATTATCTATAAACAGGCTGTACCGCTCGATCAGCTTTAAACTGAACAGATTAGCTATAAACACGCTGTACCACTCGATCAGCTTTAAACTGAACTGATTATCTATAAACACGCTGCACCACTCGATCAGCTGTAAACTGAACAGATTATCTACAAATACTCTGTACCACTTGATGAGCTGTAAACTAAACAGATTATCTATGAACAAGCTGTATCACTCGATCCAATTTAAACTGAGCAGATTATCTATAAACACGCTGTACCACTCGATCAGATTTAAACTAAACAGATTATGTATAAACACCCTGTATCACTCAATCAGTTTTAAACTGAACAGATTATCTAAGAACACACTGCACCACTCGATCAGCTTTAAACTGAACAGATTATCTATAAACACGCTGCACCACTCGATCAGCTTTAAACTGAACAGATTATCTATAAACACGCTGTACCACTCGATCAGCTTTAAACTGAACTGATTATGTATAAACACGCTGTAGCACTCGATCAGCTTTAAACTGAACCGATTGTCTATAAACACGCTGTACCACTTGATCAGCTTTAAACTGAACAGATTATCTTTGAACAGTCGCTACCGCTCGATCAGCAACTACCTGAACTGATTATCTCTAAATTCGCTGCACCACTCGATCAGCTTTAATCTGAACAGATTATCTATAAACACGCTGTACCACTCGCTCAGCTTTAAACTGAACAGATGATCTATAAACACACTGCACCACTCCATCAGCTTTAAAATGAACAGATTATCTATAAAAACGCTGCACCACTCCATCATCTTTATACTGAACAGATTATCTATAAACACGCTGCACCACTGCATCAGCTTTAAACTGAACTGATTATCTATAAACACACTGTACCACTCGATCAGCTTTAAACTGAACAGATTATCTATAAACAGGCTGTACCACTCGATCAGCTTTAAACTGAACAGATTATCTATAAACACGCTGCACCACTCTATCAGCTATAAATTGAAAAGATTATCTATAAACAGGCTGTACCATTCGATCGGCTTTTAACTGAACAGATTATCTATAAACAGGCTGTACCACTCGATCAGCTTTAAATTGAACAGATTATCTATAAACAAGCTGCACCACTCGATCAGCTTTAAACTGAACAGATTATCTATAAACACGCTGCACCACTCGATCAGCTTTAAATTGAACAGATTATCTATAAACACGCTGTACCACTCGATCAGCGTTAAACTGAACAGATTATCTATAAACACGCTGTACCACTCGATCATTTTAAAACGAACTGATTAACTATAAACACACTGTAGCACTTTATCAGCTTTAAACTGAACAGATTATCTATAAACACGCTGCACCACTGCATCAGCTTTAAACTGAACTGATTATCTATAAACACACTGTACCACTCGATCAGCTTTAAACTGAACAGATTATCTATAAACAGGCTGTACCACTCGATCAGCTTTAAACTGAACAGATTATCTATAAACACGCTGCACCACTCTATCAGCTATAAATTGAAAAGATTATCTATAAACAGGCTGTACCATTCGATCAGCTTTTAACTGAACAGATTATCTATAAACAGGCTGTACCACTCGATCAGCTTTAAATTGAACAGATTATCTATAAACAAGCTGCACCACTCGATCAGCTTTAAATTGAACAGATTATCTATAAACAGGCTGTACCACTCGATCAGATTTAAACTGAACTGATTATCTATAAACAGGCTGTACCACTCGATCAGCTTTACACTGAACAGATTATCTATAAACACGCTGTACCACTCAATCAGCTTTAAACTGAATAGATTATCTATAAACACCCTGTACCACTCGATAAGCTTTAAACTGAACTGATTATCTATAAACAAGCTGTATCACTCGATCAGCGTTAAACTGAACTGATTATCTATAAACATGCTGTACTACTCGATCAGCGTTAAACTGAACTGATTATCTATAAACACGCTGTACCACTCGATCACTTTAAAACGAACTGAATAACTATAAACACACTGTAGCACTTTATCAGCTTTAAACTGAACAGATTATCTATAATCACACTGTGCCACTCGATCTTCTAAAAATTGAACAGATTATCTATAAACACGCTGTACCACTCGATCAGCTTTAAACTGAACAGATTATCTATAAACACGCTGCACCACTCGATCAGCTTTAAATTGAACAGATTATCTATAAACACGCTGTACCACTCGATCAGCGTTAAACTGAACAGATTATCTATAAACACGCTGTACCACTCGATCATTTTAAAACGAACTGATTAACTATAAACACACTGTAGCACTTTATCAGCTTTAAACTGAACAGATTATCTGTAATCACACTGTGCCACTCGATCATCTAAAAACTGAACAGATTATCTATAAACACGCTGTACCTCTCGATTATCTTTAAACTGAACAGATTATCTATAAACACGCTGTACCACTCGATCAGCTTTAAACTGAACAGATTATCTATAAACACACTGCACCTCTCCATCAGAATTAAAGTGAACAGATTATTTACAAACATGCTGTACCTCTCGATTATCTTTGAACTGAACAGATTATCTCTAAACATGCTGTACCACTCGATCAGCATTAAACTGAACAGATTATCTCTAAACACGCTGTACTACTCGATCCGCATTAAACTGAACAGATTATCTATAAACACACTGCACCTCTCGATCAGCTTTAAACTGAACAAATTATGTATAAACACGCTGTACCACTTGATCAGCTGTAAACAGAACAGATTATCTACAAATACGCTGTACCACTCAATCAGCTTTAAACTCAACAGATTATCTATAAACACGCTGTACCTCTCGATCAGCTTGAAACTGAACAAATTATATATAATCACGCTGTACCACTGGATCAAGTTTAATCTGAACAAATTATATATAAACACGCTGTACCACTCGATCAGCTTTAAACTGAACAGATTATCTATGAACACGCTGTTCCACTCGATCAGCTTTAAACTGAATAGTTTATTTATAAACACCCTGTACCACTCGATCAGCTTTAAACTGAACAGATTATCTATAAACACGCTGTACCACTCGATCAGTGTTAAACTGAAGAGATTATCTATAAACACACTGTACCACTCGATCAGCGTTAAACTGAACTGATTATCTATAAACAAGCTGTACCACTCGATCTGCGTTAAACTGAACTGATTATCTATAAACAGGCTGTACCACTCGATCAGTGTTAAACTGAACAGATTATTTATAAACACGCTGCACCACTCGATCATTTTCAAACGAACTGATTAACTATAAACACACTGTAGCAATTTATCAGTTTTAAACTGAACTGATTATCTATAATCACACTGTGCCACTCGATCATCTAAAAACAGAACAGATTATCTATAAACACGCTGTACCACTCGATTATCTGTAAACTGAACAGATTATCTATAAACACGCTGTACCACTCGATCAGCTTTAAACTGAACAGCATATCTATACACACGCTGTACCACTCGATCAGCTTTAAACTGAACAGATTATTTATAAACACGCTGTACCTCTCGATTATCTTTAAACTCAACAGATTATCTATAAACACGCTGTACCTCTCGATCAGCTTGAAACTGAACAAATTATATATAACCACGCTGTACCACTGGATCAGGTTTAATCTGAACAAATTATATATAAACACGCTGTACCACGCGATCAGCTTTAAACTGAACAGATTATCTATAAACACGCTGTACCACTCGATCAGCTTTAAACTGAATAGTTTATTTATAAACACCCTGTACCACTCGATCAGCTTTAAACTGAACAGATTATCTATAAACACGCTGTACCACTCAATCAGTGTTAAACTGAAGAGATTATCTATTAACACACTGTACCACTCGATCAGCGTTAAACTGAACTGATTATCTATAAACAAGCTGTACCACTCGATCAGCGTTAAACTGAACTGATTATCTACAAACAGGCTGTACCACTCGATCAGCGTTAAACTGAACAGATTATTTATAAACACGCTGTACCACTCGATCATTTTCAAACGAACTGAATAACTATAAACACACTGTAGCAATTTATCAGCTTTAAACTGAACTGATTATCTATAATCACACTGTGCCACTCGATCATCTAAAAACAGAACAGATTATCTATAAACACGCTGTACCTTTCGATTATCTTTAAACTGAACAGATTATCTATAAACACGCTGTACCACTCGATCAGCTTTAAACTGAACAGCATATCTATAAACACGCTGTACCACTCGATCAGCTTTAAACTGAACAGATTATCTATAAACACGCTGTACCACTCGATCAGCTTTAAACTGAACAGATTATCTATAAACACGCTGTACCACTCGATCAGCTTTAAACTGAACAGATTATCTATAAACACGCTGTACCACTCGATCAGCTTTAAACTGAACAGATTATCTATAAACACGCTGTACCACTCGATCAGCTTGAAACTGAACAGATTATCTATAAACACGCTCTACCTCTCGATTATCTTTAAACTGAACAGATTATCTATAAACACGCTGTACCACTCGATCAGCTTTAAACTGAACAGCATATCTATAAACACGCTGTACCACTCGATCAGCTTTAAACTGAACAGATTATCTATAAACACGCTGTACCACTCGATCAGCTTTAAACTGAACAGATTATCTATAAACACGCTGTACCACTCGATCAGCTTTAAACTGAACAGATTATCTATAAACAGGCTGTACCGCTCGATCAGCTTTAAACTGAACAGATTAGCTATAAACACGCTGTACCACTCGATCAGCTTTAAACTGAACTGATTATCTATAAACACGCTGCACCACTCGATCAGCTGTAAACTGAACAGATTATCTACAAATACTCTGTACCACTTGATGAGCTGTAAACTAAACAGATTATCTATGAACAAGCTGTATCACTCGATCCAATTTAAACTGAGCAGATTATCTATAAACACGCTGTACCACTCGATCAGATTTAAACTAAACAGATTATGTATAAACACCCTGTATCACTCAATCAGTTTTAAACTGAACAGATTATCTAAGAACACACTGCACCACTCGATCAGCTTTAAACTGAACAGATTATCTATAAACACGCTGCACCACTCGATCAGCTTTAAACTGAACAGATTATCTATAAACACGCTGTACCACTCGATCAGCTTTAAACTGAACTGATTATGTATAAACACGCTGTAGCACTCGATCAGCTTTAAACTGAACCGATTGTCTATAAACACGCTGTACCACTTGATCAGCTTTAAACTGAACAGATTATCTTTGAACAGTCGCTACCGCTCGATCAGCAACTACCTGAACTGATTATCTCTAAATTCGCTGCACCACTCGATCAGCTTTAATCTGAACAGATTATCTATAAACACGCTGTACCACTCGCTCAGCTTTAAACTGAACAGATTATCTATAAACACACTGCACCACTCCATCAGCTTTAAAATGAACAGATTATCTATAAAAACGCTGCACCACTCCATCATCTTTAAACTGAACAGATTATCTATAAACACGCTGCACCACTGCATCAGCTTTAAACTGAACTGATTATCTATAAACACACTGTACCACTCGATCAGCTTTAAACTGAACAGATTATCTATAAACAGGCTGTACCACTCGATCAGCTTTAAACTGAACAGATTATCTATAAACACGCTGCACCACTCTATCAGCTATAAATTGAAAAGATTATCTATAAACAGGCTGTACCATTCGATCAGCTTTTAACTGAACAGATTATCTATAAACAGGCTGTACCACTCGATCAGCTTTAAATTGAACAGATTATCTATAAACAAGCTGCACCACTCGATCAGCTTTAAATTGAACAGATTATCTATAAACAGGCTGTACCATTCGATCAGCTTTAAACTGAACAGATTATCTATAAACACGCTGTACCACTCGATCAGATTTAAACTGAACTGATTATCTATAAACAGGCTGTACCACTCGATCAGCTTTACACTGAACAGATTATCTATAAACACGCTGTACCACTCAATCAGCTTTAAACTGAATAGATTATCTATAAACACCCTGTACCACTCGATAAGCTTTAAACTGAACTGATTATCTATAAACAAGCTGTATCACTCGATCAGCGTTAAACTGAACTGATTATCTATAAACATGCTGTACTACTCGATCAGCGTTAAACTGAACTGATTATCTATAAACACGCTGTACCACTCGATCAGCTTTAAACTGAACAGATTATCTATAATCACACTGTGCCACTCGATCTTCTAAAAATTGAACAGATTATCTATAAACCCGCTGTACCACTCGATCAGCTTTAAACTGAACAGATTATCTATAAACACGCTGCACCACTCGATCAGCTTTAAATTGAACAGATTATCTAGAAACAGGCTGTACCACTCGATCAGCTTTAAACTGAACTGATTATCTATAAACACGCTGGACCGCTCGATCATCTGAAAACTGAACAGATTATCTATAAACATGCTGTTCCACTCGATCAGCTTTAAACTCAACAGATTATCTATAAACAGGCTGTACCACTCGATCAGCGTTAAACAGAACTGATTATCTATAAACAAGCTGTACCACTCGATCAGCTTTAAATTGAACAGATTATCTATAAACAGGCTGTTCCACTCGATCAGCGGTAAACTGAACTGATTATCTATAAACACGCTGTACCACTCGATCAGCATTAAACTGAACAGATTATCTATAATCACACTGTGCCACACGATCATCTAAAAACTGAACAGATTATCTATAAACACGCTGTACCTCTCGATTATCTTTATACTAAGCAGATTATCTATTAACACGCTGTACCACTCGATCAGCTTTAAACTGAACAGATTATCTATAAACACGCTGCACCACTCGATCAGCTTTAAATTGAACAGATTATCTAGAAACAGGCTGTACCACTCGATCAGCTTTAAACTGAACAGATTATCTATAATCACACTGTGCCACTCGATCTTCTAAAAATTGAACAGATTATCTATAAACACGCTGTACCACTCGATCAGCTTTAAACTGAACAGATTATCTATAAACACGCTGCACCACTCGATCAGCTTTAAATTGAACAGATTATCTAGAAACAGGCTGTACCACTCGATCAGCTTTAAACTCAACAGATTATCTATAAACAGGCTGTACCACTCGATCAGCGTTAAACAGAACTGATTATCTATAAACACACTGTACCACTCGATCAGCGTTAAACTGAACTGATTATCTATAAACAAGCTGTACCACTCGATCAGCGTTAAACTGAACAGATTAGCTATAAACACGCTGTACCACTCGATCAGCTCTAAACTGAACAGATTATCTATAAATAAGCTGCACCACTTGATCATATTTAAACTGAACAGATTATTTATAAACACGTTGTTCCACTCGACCAGCTTTAAACTGAACAGATTATCTATAAACACGCTGTACCACTCGGTGAGCTTTAGACTGAACATACAATGTATAAACACTCTGTACCACAAGATCAGATTTAAACTGAACAGATTATCTATAAACACGCTGTGCCACTCGATCAGCTTTATACTGAACAGATTATGTATAAACACGCAGTATCACTCGATCAGATATAAACTGAACAGATTATCTATAAACAGGCTGTACCACTCGATCAGCTTTAAACTGAACAGATTATCTATAAACACGCTGTACCACTCGATCAGCTTTATACTGAACAGATTATCTATAAAAACGCAGTACAACTCAATCAGTTTAAATCGAATTGATTAACTATAAACACACTGTACCACTCGATCAGTTTAAAACTGAACAGATAATCTATAGACACGCTGTACCACTCAATCAGCTTTAAACTGATCAGATTATCTATAAACACACTGTACCACTCGATCAGCTTTAAACTGAACTGATTATCTATAAACACACTGTACCACTCGATCAGCATTAAACTCAACAGATAATCTATAAACACGCTGCACCACTCGATCAGCTTTAAACTGAACAGATTATCTATAAACACACTGTACCCCTCGATCAGCTTTAAACTGAACTGATTATCTTTAAACAGGCTGTACCACTCGATGAGCTTTAAACTGAACAGATTATCTATAAACACGCTGTACCACTCGATCAGCTTTAAACTGAACAGATTATCTATAAACACGCTGTACCACTCGAACATCTTAAACTGAACAGTTTGTCTATAAACACGCTGTACCACTCGATCAGCTTTAACTGAACAGATTATCTATAAAGACACTGTACCACTCAATGAGCTTCAAACTGCACAGATTATCTCTAAACACGCTGTACCAGTCGATCAGCTTTAAACTGAACAGATTATCGGTAAAGACGATGTACCACCGATCAGTTTTAAACAGAACTGAAAAGCAATAAACATGCTGTACCACTCCATCAGCTTTAAACTGAACTAAAAGTCTATAACCACGCTGTACCACTCGATCAGCTTTAAACTGAACTAAAAATCTATAACCACGCTGTACCACTCGATCAGCTTTATACTGAACAGATTATCTATAATCACGCTGTACCACTCGATCAGCTTTAAACTGAACAGATTATCTATAAACACACTGTACCACTCGATCAGCTTTAAACTGAACAGATTATCTATAAACACGCTGTACCACTTGATCAGCTTTAAACTGAACAAAAAATCTATAACCACGCTGTACCACTCGATCAGCTTTAAACTGAACTAAAAATCTATAACCATGCTGTACCACTCGATCAGCTTTATACTGAACAGATTATCTATAAACACGCTGTACCACTCGATCAGCTTTATACTGAACAGATTATCTATAAACACGCTGTACCACTCGATCAGCTTTAAACTGAACAGATTATCTATAAACACGCTGTACCACTCGATCAGCTTTAAACTGAACTGATTATCTTTAAACAGGCGGTACCATTCGATCAGCTTTAAACTGAACTGAAAATCTATTCCCCTCAATCCGATTAAAAATGAACAGATTATCTATAAACACTCGGTGAGCTTTAGACTGAACAGATTAACTATAAACACACTGTACCACTCGATCAGCCTTAAACTGAACAGATTATCTATAAACACGCTATAACACACGATCAGCTTTAAACAGAATTTATTATCTATGAACACGCTGTACCACTCGATCAGCTTTAAACTGAACAGATTATCTATAAACATGCTGTACCTCTCGATTATCTTTAAACTGAACAGATTATCTCTAAACACGCTGTACCACTCGATCAGCTTTAAACTGAACAGATTATCTATAAACACCCTGTACCACTCGATCAGCTTCAAACTGAACAGATTATCTATAAACACGCTGTACCACTCGATCAGCTTTAAACTGAACAGATTATCTATAAACACACTGTACGACTCGATCAGCTTTATACTGAACAGATTATCGAAAAACACGCTGGACCGCTCGATCAGCATTAAACTGAATTGATTATCTATAAACACGCTGTAAAACTTGATCATCTTTAAACTGAACAGATTATCTATAAACACGCTGTACCACTCGATCAGCTTTAAACTGAACAGATTATCTATAAACACGCTGTTCCACCCGATCAGCTTTAAACTGAACAGATTATCTATAAACACGCTGCACCTCTCGATCAGCTTTAAACTGATCAAATTATCTATAAACAAGCTGCACCACTCGATCAGCTTTAAGCTGAACAGATTATCTATAAACACACTGTACCACTCAATCAGCTATGAACTGAACTAAAAATCTATAACCACGCTGTACCGCTGAATCAGCTTTAAACTGAACTAAAAATCTATAATCACGCTGTACCACTCGATCAGCTTTAAACTGAACTGATTATCTATAAATACGTTGTACCACTCGATCAGCTTTAAACTGAACAGATTATCTATAAACACGCTGAACCACTCGAACAGCTTGAATCTGAACGGATTATCTATAAACACACTGTACCACTCGATCAGCTTTAAACTGAACTGATTATCTATAAATATGTTGTACCACTCAATCAGCTTTAAACTGAACTGAAAAACTATAAACCATTCTGTACCAATCGTACATCTTTAAAATGAACTGAAAATCTATAAACACGCTGTACAACCCGATCAGCTTTAAACTGAACTGATTTTCTGTAAACACACTGTACCACTCGATCAGCTTTAAACTGAACAGATTATCTATAAACATGTACCAATCGATCAGCTTTAAACTGAACAGATTATCTATAAACACGCTGTACCTCTCGATAAGCTTTAAACTGAACTGATTATCTATAAAAACCCTGTACAACTCCAACAGCTTTAAACGGAACAGATTATCTATAAACACGCTCTACCACTCGATCAGTTTTAAACTGAACTGAAAATCTATAAACACCATGTACAACTCGATCAGCTTTATACTGAACAGATTATCTATAAACACGCTGTACCACTCGATCAGCTTTAAACTGAACAGATTATCTATAAACACGCTGTACCACTCGATCAGATTTAAACCGAATTGATTATCTATAAACAGGCTGTACCACTCGATCAGCTTCAAACTGGACAGATTATTTATAAACACGCTGTACCACTCGATCAGCTTTAAACTGAACAGATTATCTATAAACACGCTGTTCCACTCGATCAGCTTTAAACTGCACAGATTATCTATAAACACGCTGTACCTCTCAATCAGCTTTAAACTGATCAAATTATCTATAAACAAGCTGCACCACTCGATCAGCTTTAAACTGAACAGATTATCTATAAACACGCTGCACCTCTCAATCAGCTTTAAACTGATCAATTTATCTATAAACAAGCTGCACCACTCGATCAGCTTTAAACTGAACAGATTATCTATAAACACACTGTACCACTTAATCAGCTATGAACTGAACTAAAAATCTATAACCACGCTGTACCGCTGAATCAGCTTTAAACTGAACTGATTATCTATAAATACGTTGTACCACTCAATCAGCTTGAAACTGAACAGATTATATATAAACACACTGTACCACTCGATCAGCTTTAAACTAAACTGATTATCTATAAATACGTTGTACCACTCAATCAGCTTGAAACTGAACAGATTATCTATAAACACACTGTACCACTCGATCAGCTTTAATCTGAACTGATTATCTATAAATACGTTGTACCACTCGATCAGCTTTAAACTGAACGGATTATCTAAAAACACGCTGTACCACTCGATCAGCTTTAAACTGAACAGATTATCTATAAACACGCTGAACCACTCGATCAGCTTTAAACTGAACGGATTATCTATAAACACACTGTTCCACTCGATCAGCTTTAAACTGAACTGATTATCTATAAATATGTTGTACCACTCAATCAGCTTTAAACTGAACTGAAAAACTATAAACCATTCTGTACCAATCGTACATCTTGAAAATGAACTGAAAATCTATAAACACGCTGTATAACCCGATCAGCTTTAAACTGAACTGATTTTCTGTAAACACACTGTGCCACTCCATCAGCTTTAAACTGAACAGATTATCTATAAACACGTACCACTCGATCAGCTTTAAACTGAACAGATTATCTATAAACACGCTGTACCTCTCGATCAGCTTTAAACTGAACCGATTATCTACAAATACTCTGTACCACTTGATGAGGTTTCAACTAAACAGTTTATCTATGAACACGCGGTATCACTCGATCCGATTTAAACTGAGCAGATTATCTATAAACACGCTGTACCACTCGATCAGATTTAAACTAAACAGATTATGTATAAACACGCTGTACCACTCGATCAGCTTTAAACTGAACAGATTATCTATAAACATGCTGTACCACTCGATCAGCTTTAAACTGAACAGATTATATATAAACACGCTGTACCACTCGATCAGATTTAAACTGAACAGATTATCTATAAACACGCTGTACCACTCGATGAGCTTGAAAGTGACCAGAATATCTATAAACACTCTGTACCACTCGATGAGCTTTAAACTGAATTGATTATCTATAAACACGTTGTACCACTCGATGATCTTTAAACTGAATTGATTAACTATAAACACGCTGTACCACTCGATCAGCTTTTAACTGAAAAGATTATCTATAAACACGCTGTACCACTGAATCAGCTTTAAACCGAACTGATTATCTATAAACACTCTGTACCACAGGATCAGCTTTAAACTGAACAGATTATATATAAATACGCTGTACCACTAGATCAGCTTTAAACTGAACAGATTATCTATAAACACGCTGTACCACTCGATCAGCATTAAACAGAACTGATTATCTAAAAAACAGACTGTACCACTCGATCAGTGTTAAACTGAACTGATTAAATATAAACAAGCTGTACCACTCGATCAGCTTTAAACTGAACAGATTATCTATAAACACGCTGTACCTCTCGATCAGCTTTAAATTGAACAGATTATCTCTAAACACGCTGTACGGCTCGATCAGCATTAAACTGAACAGATTATCTCTAAACACGCTGTACTACTCGATCCGCTTTAAACTGAACAGATTATCTATAAACACACTGTACCTCTCAATCAGCTTTAAACTGAACAAATTATATATAACCAAGCTGTACCACTCGATCAACTTTAATCTGAACAAATTATATATAAACACGCTGTAACAGTTGATCAACTGTAAACAGAACAGATTATCTACAAATACGCTGTACCACTCGATCAGCTTTAAACTGAACAGATTATCTATATACACGCTGTACCACTCGATCAGCTTGAAACTGAACAAATTATATATAACCACGCTGTACCACTCGATCAGCTTTAATCTGAACAAATTATATATAAACACGCTGTACCACTCGATCAGCTTTAAACTGCACAGATTATCTATAAACACGCTGTACCACTCGATCAGCTTTAAACTGAACAGATTATCTATAAACACGCTGTACCTCTCGATCAGATTTAAACTAAGCAGATTATCTATAAACACACTGTACCACTCGCTCAGCTTTAAACTGAGCAGATTATCTATAAACACGCTGTACCTCTCGATCAGATTTAAACTAAGCAGATTATGTATAAACACGCTGTACCATTCGATCAGCTTTAAACTGAACAGATTATCTATAAACACGCTGTACCACTCGATCAGCTGTAAACTGAACAGACTATCTACAAATACTCTGTACCACTTGATGAGGTTTAAACTAAACAGATTATCTATGTACACGCAGTATCACTCGATCCGATTTAAACTGAGCAGATTATCTATAAACACGCTGCACCACTCGATCAGTGTTAAACTGAAGAGATTATCTATAAACACACTGGACCACTCGATCAGCGTTAAACTGAACTGATTATCTATAAACACCCTGTACCCCTCGATCAGCGTTAAACTGAACAGATTATCTATAAACACGCTGTACCACTCGATCATTTTAAAACGAACTGATTAACTATAAACACACTGTAGCAATTTATCAGCTTTAAACTGAACTGATTATCTATAATCACACTGTGCCACTCGATCATCTAAAAACTGAACAGATTATCTATAAACACACTGTACCACTCGATCAGCTTTAAACTGAACAGCATATCTATAAACACGCTGTACCACTCGATCAGCTTTAAACTGAACAGATTATCTATAAACACGCTGTACCACTCGATCAGCTTTAAACTGAACAGATTATCTATAAACACGCTGTACCACTCGATCAACTTTAAACTGAACAGATTATCTATAAACACGCTGTACCACTCGATCAGCTTTAAACTGAACAGATTATCTATAAACACGTTGCACCACTCGATCAGCTTTAAACTGAACAGATTATCTATAAACACGCTGCACCACTCGATCAGCTGTAAACTGAACAGATTATCTACAAATACGCTGTACCACTTGATGAGTTGTAAACTAAACAGATTATCTATGAACAAGCTGTATCACTCGATCCGATTTAAACTGAGCAGATTATCTATAAACACGCTGTACCACTCGATCAGATTTAAACTAAACAGATTATGTATAAACACCCTGTATCACTCGATCAGTTTTAAAATGAACAGATTATCTATAAACACGCTGTACCACTCGATCAGCTTTAAACTGAACTGATTGTCTATAAACACGCTTCATCACTCGATCAGCTTTAAACTTAACAGATTATCTATAAACACGCTGTACCACATGATCAGCTTTAAACTGAACTGATTATCTATAAACAGGCTGTACCACACGATCAGCTTTAAACTGAACATATTATCTTTGAACAGTCGCTACCGCTCGATCAGCAACTACCTGAACTGATTATCTCTAAATACGCTGAACCTCTCAATCAGCTTTAAACTGACCTGATTATCTATAAACACGCTGTACCACTCGATCAGCTTTAAATTGAACAGATTATCTATAAACACGCTGTACCACTCGCTCAGCTTTAAACTGAACAGATTATCTATAAACACACTGTACCACTCGATCAGCTTTAAACTGAACAGATTATCTATAAACAGGCTGTACTACTCGATCAGCTTTAAACTGAACAGATTATCTATAAACACACTGCACCTCTCGATCAGCTTGAAACTGAACAAATTATATATAACCATGCTGTACCACTGGATCAGGATTAATCTGAACAAATTATATATAAACACGCTGTACCACTCGATCAGCTTTAAACTGAACAGATTATCTATAAACACGCTGTACCACTCGATCAGCTTTAAACTGAATAGTTTATTTATAAACACCCTGTACCACTCGATCAGCTTTAAACTGAACAGATTATCTATAAACACGCTGTACCACTCGATCAGTGTTAAACTGAAGAGATTATCTATAAACACACTGTACCACTCGATCAGCTTTAAATTGAACAGATTATCTATAAACAGGCTGTACCACTCGATCAGATTTAAACTGAACTGATTATCTATAAACAGGCTGTACCACTCGATCAGCTTTACACTGAACAGATTATCTATAAACACGCTGTACCACTCAATCAGCTTTAAACTGAATAGATTATCTATAAACACCCTGTACCACTCGATAAGCTTTAAACTGAACTGATTATCTATAAACAAGCTGTATCACTCGATCAGCGTTAAACTGAACTGATTATCTATAAACATGCTGTACTACTCGATCAGCGTTAAACTGAACTGATTATCTATAAACACGCTGTACCACTCGATCACTTTAAAACGAACTGAATAACTATAAACACACTGTAGCACTTTATCAGCTTTAAACTGAACAGATTATCTATAATCACACTGTGCCACTCGATCTTCTAAAAATTGAACAGATTATCTATAAACACGCTGTACCACTCGATCAGCTTTAAACTGAACAGATTATCTATAAACACGCTGCACCACTCGATCAGCTTTAAATTGAACAGATTATCTATAAACACGCTGTACCACTCGATCAGCGTTAAACTGAACAGATTATCTATAAACACGCTGTACCACTCGATCATTTTAAAACGAACTGATTAACTATAAACACACTGTAGCACTTTATCAGCTTTAAACTGAACAGATTATCTGTAATCACACTGTGCCACTCGATCATCTAAAAACTGAACAGATTATCTATAAACACGCTGTACCTCTCGATTATCTTTAAACTGAACAGATTATCTATAAACACGCTGTACCACTCGATCAGCTTTAAACTGAACAGATTATCTATAAACACACTGCACCTCTCCATCAGAATTAAAGTGAACAGATTATTTACAAACATGCTGTACCTCTCGATTATCTTTGAACTGAACAGATTATCTCTAAACATGCTGTACCACTCGATCAGCATTAAACTGAACAGATTATCTCTAAACACGCTGTACTACTCGATCCGCATTAAACTGAACAGATTATCTATAAACACACTGCACCTCTCGATCAGCTTTAAACTGAACAAATTATGTATAAACACGCTGTACCACTTGATCAGCTGTAAACAGAACAGATTATCTACAAATACGCTGTACCACTCAATCAGCTTTAAACTCAACAGATTATCTATAAACACGCTGTACCTCTCGATCAGCTTGAAACTGAACAAATTATATATAATCACGCTGTACCACTGGATCAAGTTTAATCTGAACAAATTATATATAAACACGCTGTACCACTCGATCAGCTTTAAACTGAACAGATTATCTATGAACACGCTGTTCCACTCGATCAGCTTTAAACTGAATAGTTTATTTATAAACACCCTGTACCACTCGATCAGCTTTAAACTGAACAGATTATCTATAAACACGCTGTACCACTCGATCAGTGTTAAACTGAAGAGATTATCTATAAACACACTGTACCACTCGATCAGCGTTAAACTGAACTGATTATCTATAAACAAGCTGTACCACTCGATCTGCGTTAAACTGAACTGATTATCTATAAACAGGCTGTACCACTCGATCAGTGTTAAACTGAACAGATTATTTATAAACACGCTGCACCACTCGATCATTTTCAAACGAACTGATTAACTATAAACACACTGTAGCAATTTATCAGTTTTAAACTGAACTGATTATCTATAATCACACTGTGCCACTCGATCATCTAAAAACAGAACAGATTATCTATAAACACGCTGTACCACTCGATTATCTGTAAACTGAACAGATTATCTATAAACACGCTGTACCACTCGATCAGCTTTAAACTGAACAGCATATCTATACACACGCTGTACCACTCGATCAGCTTTAAACTGAACAGATTATTTATAAACACGCTGTACCTCTCGATTATCTTTAAACTCAACAGATTATCTATAAACACGCTGTACCTCTCGATCAGCTTGAAACTGAACAAATTATATATAACCACGCTGTACCACTGGATCAGGTTTAATCTGAACAAATTATATATAAACACGCTGTACCACGCGATCAGCTTTAAACTGAACAGATTATCTATAAACACGCTGTACCACTCGATCAGCTTTAAACTGAATAGTTTATTTATAAACACCCTGTACCACTCGATCAGCTTTAAACTGAACAGATTATCTATAAACACGCTGTACCACTCAATCAGTGTTAAACTGAAGAGATTATCTATTAACACACTGTACCACTCGATCAGCGTTAAACTGAACTGATTATCTATAAACAAGCTGTACCACTCGATCAGCGTTAAACTGAACTGATTATCTACAAACAGGCTGTACCACTCGATCAGCGTTAAACTGAACAGATTATTTATAAACACGCTGTACCACTCGATCATTTTCAAACGAACTGAATAACTATAAACACACTGTAGCAATTTATCAGCTTTAAACTGAACTGATTATCTATAATCACACTGTGCCACTCGATCATCTAAAAACAGAACAGATTATCTATAAACACGCTGTACCTTTCGATTATCTTTAAACTGAACAGATTATCTATAAACACGCTGTACCACTCGATCAGCTTTAAACTGAACAGCATATCTATAAACACGCTGTACCACTCGATCAGCTTTAAACTGAACAGATTATCTATAAACACGCTGTACCACTCGATCAGCTTTAAACTGAACAGATTATCTATAAACACGCTGTACCACTCGATCAGCTTTAAACTGAACAGATTATCTATAAACACGCTGTACCACTCGATCAGCTTTAAACTGAACAGATTATCTATAAACACGCTGTACCACTCGATCAGCTTGAAACTGAACAGATTATCTATAAACACGCTCTACCTCTCGATTATCTTTAAACTGAACAGATTATCTATAAACACGCTGTACCACTCGATCAGCTTTAAACTGAACAGCATATCTATAAACACGCTGTACCACTCGATCAGCTTTAAACTGAACAGATTATCTATAAACACGCTGTACCACTCGATCAGCTTTAAACTGAACAGATTATCTATAAACACGCTGTACCACTCGATCAGCTTTAAACTGAACAGATTATCTATAAACAGGCTGTACCGCTCGATCAGCTTTAAACTGAACAGATTAGCTATAAACACGCTGTACCACTCGATCAGCTTTAAACTGAACTGATTATCTATAAACACGCTGCACCACTCGATCAGCTGTAAACTGAACAGATTATCTACAAATACTCTGTACCACTTGATGAGCTGTAAACTAAACAGATTATCTATGAACAAGCTGTATCACTCGATCCAATTTAAACTGAGCAGATTATCTATAAACACGCTGTACCACTCGATCAGATTTAAACTAAACAGATTATGTATAAACACCCTGTATCACTCAATCAGTTTTAAACTGAACAGATTATCTAAGAACACACTGCACCACTCGATCAGCTTTAAACTGAACAGATTATCTATAAACACGCTGCACCACTCGATCAGCTTTAAACTGAACAGATTATCTATAAACACGCTGTACCACTCGATCAGCTTTAAACTGAACTGATTATGTATAAACACGCTGTAGCACTCGATCAGCTTTAAACTGAACCGATTGTCTATAAACACGCTGTACCACTTGATCAGCTTTAAACTGAACAGATTATCTTTGAACAGTCGCTACCGCTCGATCAGCAACTACCTGAACTGATTATCTCTAAATTCGCTGCACCACTCGATCAGCTTTAATCTGAACAGATTATCTATAAACACGCTGTACCACTCGCTCAGCTTTAAACTGAACAGATTATCTATAAACACACTGCACCACTCCATCAGCTTTAAAATGAACAGATTATCTATAAAAACGCTGCACCACTCCATCATCTTTAAACTGAACAGATTATCTATAAACACGCTGCACCACTGCATCAGCTTTAAACTGAACTGATTATCTATAAACACACTGTACCACTCGATCAGCTTTAAACTGAACAGATTATCTATAAACAGGCTGTACCACTCGATCAGCTTTAAACTGAACAGATTATCTATAAACACGCTGCACCACTCTATCAGCTATAAATTGAAAAGATTATCTATAAACAGGCTGTACCATTCGATCAGCTTTTAACTGAACAGATTATCTATAAACAGGCTGTACCACTCGATCAGCTTTAAATTGAACAGATTATCTATAAACAAGCTGCACCACTCGATCAGCTTTAAATTGAACAGATTATCTATAAACAGGCTGTACCATTCGATCAGCTTTAAACTGAACAGATTATCTATAAACACGCTGTACCACTCGATCAGATTTAAACTGAACTGATTATCTATAAACAGGCTGTACCACTCGATCAGCTTTACACTGAACAGATTATCTATAAACACGCTGTACCACTCAATCAGCTTTAAACTGAATAGATTATCTATAAACACCCTGTACCACTCGATAAGCTTTAAACTGAACTGATTATCTATAAACAAGCTGTATCACTCGATCAGCGTTAAACTGAACTGATTATCTATAAACATGCTGTACTACTCGATCAGCGTTAAACTGAACTGATTATCTATAAACACGCTGTACCACTCGATCAGCTTTAAACTGAACAGATTATCTATAATCACACTGTGCCACTCGATCTTCTAAAAATTGAACAGATTATCTATAAACCCGCTGTACCACTCGATCAGCTTTAAACTGAACAGATTATCTATAAACACGCTGCACCACTCGATCAGCTTTAAATTGAACAGATTATCTAGAAACAGGCTGTACCACTCGATCAGCTTTAAACTGAACTGATTATCTATAAACACGCTGGACCGCTCGATCATCTGAAAACTGAACAGATTATCTATAAACATGCTGTTCCACTCGATCAGCTTTAAACTCAACAGATTATCTATAAACAGGCTGTACCACTCGATCAGCGTTAAACAGAACTGATTATCTATAAACAAGCTGTACCACTCGATCAGCTTTAAATTGAACAGATTATCTATAAACAGGCTGTTCCACTCGATCAGCGGTAAACTGAACTGATTATCTATAAACACGCTGTACCACTCGATCAGCATTAAACTGAACAGATTATCTATAATCACACTGTGCCACACGATCATCTAAAAACTGAACAGATTATCTATAAACACGCTGTACCTCTCGATTATCTTTATACTAAGCAGATTATCTATTAACACGCTGTACCACTCGATCAGCTTTAAACTGAACAGATTATCTATAAACACGCTGCACCACTCGATCAGCTTTAAATTGAACAGATTATCTAGAAACAGGCTGTACCACTCGATCAGCTTTAAACTGAACAGATTATCTATAATCACACTGTGCCACTCGATCTTCTAAAAATTGAACAGATTATCTATAAACACGCTGTACCACTCGATCAGCTTTAAACTGAACAGATTATCTATAAACACGCTGCACCACTCGATCAGCTTTAAATTGAACAGATTATCTAGAAACAGGCTGTACCACTCGATCAGCTTTAAACTCAACAGATTATCTATAAACAGGCTGTACCACTCGATCAGCGTTAAACAGAACTGATTATCTATAAACACACTGTACCACTCGATCAGCGTTAAACTGAACTGATTATCTATAAACAAGCTGTACCACTCGATCAGCGTTAAACTGAACAGATTAGCTATAAACACGCTGTACCACTCGATCAGCTCTAAACTGAACAGATTATCTATAAATAAGCTGCACCACTTGATCATATTTAAACTGAACAGATTATTTATAAACACGTTGTTCCACTCGACCAGCTTTAAACTGAACAGATTATCTATAAACACGCTGTACCACTCGGTGAGCTTTAGACTGAACATACAATGTATAAACACTCTGTACCACAAGATCAGATTTAAACTGAACAGATTATCTATAAACACGCTGTGCCACTCGATCAGCTTTATACTGAACAGATTATGTATAAACACGCAGTATCACTCGATCAGATATAAACTGAACAGATTATCTATAAACAGGCTGTACCACTCGATCAGCTTTAAACTGAACAGATTATCTATAAACACGCTGTACCACTCGATCAGCTTTATACTGAACAGATTATCTATAAAAACGCAGTACAACTCAATCAGTTTAAATCGAATTGATTAACTATAAACACACTGTACCACTCGATCAGTTTAAAACTGAACAGATAATCTATAGACACGCTGTACCACTCAATCAGCTTTAAACTGATCAGATTATCTATAAACACACTGTACCACTCGATCAGCTTTAAACTGAACTGATTATCTATAAACACACTGTACCACTCGATCAGCATTAAACTCAACAGATAATCTATAAACACGCTGCACCACTCGATCAGCTTTAAACTGAACAGATTATCTATAAACACACTGTACCCCTCGATCAGCTTTAAACTGAACTGATTATCTTTAAACAGGCTGTACCACTCGATGAGCTTTAAACTGAACAGATTATCTATAAACACGCTGTACCACTCGATCAGCTTTAAACTGAACAGATTATCTATAAACACGCTGTACCACTCGAACATCTTAAACTGAACAGTTTGTCTATAAACACGCTGTACCACTCGATCAGCTTTAACTGAACAGATTATCTATAAAGACACTGTACCACTCAATGAGCTTCAAACTGCACAGATTATCTCTAAACATGCTGTACCAGTCGATCAGCTTTAAACTGAACAGATTATCGGTAAAGACGATGTACCACCGATCAGTTTTAAACAGAACTGAAAAGCAATAAACATGCTGTACCACTCCATCAGCTTTAAACTGAACTAAAAGTCTATAACCACGCTGTACCACTCGATCAGCTTTAAACTGAACTAAAAATCTATAACCACGCTGTACCACTCGATCAGCTTTATACTGAACAGATTATCTATAATCACGCTGTACCACTCGATCAGCTTTAAACTGAACAGATTATCTATAAACACACTGTACCACTCGATCAGCTTTAAACTGAACAGATTATCTATAAACACGCTGTACCACTTGATCAGCTTTAAACTGAACAAAAAATCTATAACCACGCTGTACCACTCGATCAGCTTTAAACTGAACTAAAAATCTATAACCATGCTGTACCACTCGATCAGCTTTATACTGAACAGATTATCTATAAACACGCTGTACCACTCGATCAGCTTTATACTGAACAGATTATCTATAAACACGCTGTACCACTCGATCAGCTTTAAACTGAACAGATTATCTATAAACACGCTGTACCACTCGATCAGCTTTAAACTGAACTGATTATCTTTAAACAGGCGGTACCATTCGATCAGCTTTAAACTGAACTGAAAATCTATTCCCCTCAATCCGATTAAAAATGAACAGATTATCTATAAACACTCGGTGAGCTTTAGACTGAACAGATTAACTATAAACACACTGTACCACTCGATCAGCCTTAAACTGAACAGATTATCTATAAACACGCTATAACACACGATCAGCTTTAAACAGAATTTATTATCTATGAACACGCTGTACCACTCGATCAGCTTTAAACTGAACAGATTATCTATAAACATGCTGTACCTCTCGATTATCTTTAAACTGAACAGATTATCTCTAAACACGCTGTACCACTCGATCAGCTTTAAACTGAACAGATTATCTATAAACACCCTGTACCACTCGATCAGCTTCAAACTGAACAGATTATCTATAAACACGCTGTACCACTCGATCAGCTTTAAACTGAACAGATTATCTATAAACACACTGTACGACTCGATCAGCTTTATACTGAACAGATTATCGAAAAACACGCTGGACCGCTCGATCAGCATTAAACTGAATTGATTATCTATAAACACGCTGTAAAACTTGATCATCTTTAAACTGAACAGATTATCTATAAACACGCTGTACCACTCGATCAGCTTTAAACTGAACAGATTATCTATAAACACGCTGTTCCACCCGATCAGCTTTAAACTGAACAGATTATCTATAAACACGCTGCACCTCTCGATCAGCTTTAAACTGATCAAATTATCTATAAACAAGCTGCACCACTCGATCAGCTTTAAGCTGAACAGATTATCTATAAACACACTGTACCACTCAATCAGCTATGAACTGAACTAAAAATCTATAACCACGCTGTACCGCTGAATCAGCTTTAAACTGAACTAAAAATCTATAATCACGCTGTACCACTCGATCAGCTTTAAACTGAACTGATTATCTATAAATACGTTGTACCACTCGATCAGCTTTAAACTGAACAGATTATCTATAAACACGCTGAACCACTCGAACAGCTTGAATCTGAACGGATTATCTATAAACACACTGTACCACTCGATCAGCTTTAAACTGAACTGATTATCTATAAATATGTTGTACCACTCAATCAGCTTTAAACTGAACTGAAAAACTATAAACCATTCTGTACCAATCGTACATCTTTAAAATGAACTGAAAATCTATAAACACGCTGTACAACCCGATCAGCTTTAAACTGAACTGATTTTCTGTAAACACACTGTACCACTCGATCAGCTTTAAACTGAACAGATTATCTATAAACATGTACCAATCGATCAGCTTTAAACTGAACAGATTATCTATAAACACGCTGTACCTCTCGATAAGCTTTAAACTGAACTGATTATCTATAAAAACCCTGTACAACTCCAACAGCTTTAAACGGAACAGATTATCTATAAACACGCTCTACCACTCGATCAGTTTTAAACTGAACTGAAAATCTATAAACACCATGTACAACTCGATCAGCTTTATACTGAACAGATTATCTATAAACACGCTGTACCACTCGATCAGCTTTAAACTGAACAGATTATCTATAAACACGCTGTACCACTCGATCAGATTTAAACCGAATTGATTATCTATAAACAGGCTGTACCACTCGATCAGCTTCAAACTGGACAGATTATTTATAAACACGCTGTACCACTCGATCAGCTTTAAACTGAACAGATTATCTATAAACACGCTGTTCCACTCGATCAGCTTTAAACTGCACAGATTATCTATAAACACGCTGTACCTCTCAATCAGCTTTAAACTGATCAAATTATCTATAAACAAGCTGCACCACTCGATCAGCTTTAAACTGAACAGATTATCTATAAACACGCTGCACCTCTCAATCAGCTTTAAACTGATCAATTTATCTATAAACAAGCTGCACCACTCGATCAGCTTTAAACTGAACAGATTATCTATAAACACACTGTACCACTTAATCAGCTATGAACTGAACTAAAAATCTATAACCACGCTGTACCGCTGAATCAGCTTTAAACTGAACTGATTATCTATAAATACGTTGTACCACTCAATCAGCTTGAAACTGAACAGATTATATATAAACACACTGTACCACTCGATCAGCTTTAAACTAAACTGATTATCTATAAATACGTTGTACCACTCAATCAGCTTGAAACTGAACAGATTATCTATAAACACACTGTACCACTCGATCAGCTTTAATCTGAACTGATTATCTATAAATACGTTGTACCACTCGATCAGCTTTAAACTGAACGGATTATCTAAAAACACGCTGTACCACTCGATCAGCTTTAAACTGAACAGATTATCTATAAACACGCTGAACCACTCGATCAGCTTTAAACTGAACGGATTATCTATAAACACACTGTTCCACTCGATCAGCTTTAAACTGAACTGATTATCTATAAATATGTTGTACCACTCAATCAGCTTTAAACTGAACTGAAAAACTATAAACCATTCTGTACCAATCGTACATCTTGAAAATGAACTGAAAATCTATAAACACGCTGTATAACCCGATCAGCTTTAAACTGAACTGATTTTCTGTAAACACACTGTGCCACTCCATCAGCTTTAAACTGAACAGATTATCTATAAACACGTACCACTCGATCAGCTTTAAACTGAACAGATTATCTATAAACACGCTGTACCTCTCGATCAGCTTTAAACTGAACCGATTATCTACAAATACTCTGTACCACTTGATGAGGTTTCAACTAAACAGTTTATCTATGAACACGCGGTATCACTCGATCCGATTTAAACTGAGCAGATTATCTATAAACACGCTGTACCACTCGATCAGATTTAAACTAAACAGATTATGTATAAACACGCTGTACCACTCGATCAGCTTTAAACTGAACAGATTATCTATAAACATGCTGTACCACTCGATCAGCTTTAAACTGAACAGATTATATATAAACACGCTGTACCACTCGATCAGATTTAAACTGAACAGATTATCTATAAACACGCTGTACCACTCGATGAGCTTGAAAGTGACCAGAATATCTATAAACACTCTGTACCACTCGATGAGCTTTAAACTGAATTGATTATCTATAAACACGTTGTACCACTCGATGATCTTTAAACTGAATTGATTAACTATAAACACGCTGTACCACTCGATCAGCTTTTAACTGAAAAGATTATCTATAAACACGCTGTACCACTGAATCAGCTTTAAACCGAACTGATTATCTATAAACACTCTGTACCACAGGATCAGCTTTAAACTGAACAGATTATATATAAATACGCTGTACCACTAGATCAGCTTTAAACTGAACAGATTATCTATAAACACGCTGTACCACTCGATCAGCATTAAACAGAACTGATTATCTAAAAAACAGACTGTACCACTCGATCAGTGTTAAACTGAACTGATTAAATATAAACAAGCTGTACCACTCGATCAGCTTTAAACTGAACAGATTATCTATAAACACGCTGTACCTCTCGATCAGCTTTAAATTGAACAGATTATCTCTAAACACGCTGTACGGCTCGATCAGCATTAAACTGAACAGATTATCTCTAAACACGCTGTACTACTCGATCCGCTTTAAACTGAACAGATTATCTATAAACACACTGTACCTCTCAATCAGCTTTAAACTGAACAAATTATATATAACCAAGCTGTACCACTCGATCAACTTTAATCTGAACAAATTATATATAAACACGCTGTAACAGTTGATCAACTGTAAACAGAACAGATTATCTACAAATACGCTGTACCACTCGATCAGCTTTAAACTGAACAGATTATCTATATACACGCTGTACCACTCGATCAGCTTGAAACTGAACAAATTATATATAACCACGCTGTACCACTCGATCAGCTTTAATCTGAACAAATTATATATAAACACGCTGTACCACTCGATCAGCTTTAAACTGCACAGATTATCTATAAACACGCTGTACCACTCGATCAGCTTTAAACTGAACAGATTATCTATAAACACGCTGTACCTCTCGATCAGATTTAAACTAAGCAGATTATCTATAAACACACTGTACCACTCGCTCAGCTTTAAACTGAGCAGATTATCTATAAACACGCTGTACCTCTCGATCAGATTTAAACTAAGCAGATTATGTATAAACACGCTGTACCATTCGATCAGCTTTAAACTGAACAGATTATCTATAAACACGCTGTACCACTCGATCAGCTGTAAACTGAACAGACTATCTACAAATACTCTGTACCACTTGATGAGGTTTAAACTAAACAGATTATCTATGTACACGCAGTATCACTCGATCCGATTTAAACTGAGCAGATTATCTATAAACACGCTGCACCACTCGATCAGTGTTAAACTGAAGAGATTATCTATAAACACACTGGACCACTCGATCAGCGTTAAACTGAACTGATTATCTATAAACACCCTGTACCCCTCGATCAGCGTTAAACTGAACAGATTATCTATAAACACGCTGTACCACTCGATCATTTTAAAACGAACTGATTAACTATAAACACACTGTAGCAATTTATCAGCTTTAAACTGAACTGATTATCTATAATCACACTGTGCCACTCGATCATCTAAAAACTGAACAGATTATCTATAAACACACTGTACCACTCGATCAGCTTTAAACTGAACAGCATATCTATAAACACGCTGTACCACTCGATCAGCTTTAAACTGAACAGATTATCTATAAACACGCTGTACCACTCGATCAGCTTTAAACTGAACAGATTATCTATAAACACGCTGTACCACTCGATCAACTTTAAACTGAACAGATTATCTATAAACACGCTGTACCACTCGATCAGCTTTAAACTGAACAGATTATCTATAAACACGTTGCACCACTCGATCAGCTTTAAACTGAACAGATTATCTATAAACACGCTGCACCACTCGATCAGCTGTAAACTGAACAGATTATCTACAAATACGCTGTACCACTTGATGAGTTGTAAACTAAACAGATTATCTATGAACAAGCTGTATCACTCGATCCGATTTAAACTGAGCAGATTATCTATAAACACGCTGTACCACTCGATCAGATTTAAACTAAACAGATTATGTATAAACACCCTGTATCACTCGATCAGTTTTAAAATGAACAGATTATCTATAAACACGCTGTACCACTCGATCAGCTTTAAACTGAACTGATTGTCTATAAACACGCTTCATCACTCGATCAGCTTTAAACTTAACAGATTATCTATAAACACGCTGTACCACATGATCAGCTTTAAACTGAACTGATTATCTATAAACAGGCTGTACCACACGATCAGCTTTAAACTGAACATATTATCTTTGAACAGTCGCTACCGCTCGATCAGCAACTACCTGAACTGATTATCTCTAAATACGCTGAACCTCTCAATCAGCTTTAAACTGACCTGATTATCTATAAACACGCTGTACCACTCGATCAGCTTTAAATTGAACAGATTATCTATAAACACGCTGTACCACTCGCTCAGCTTTAAACTGAACAGATTATCTATAAACACACTGTACCACTCGATCAGCTTTAAACTGAACAGATTATCTATAAACAGGCTGTACTACTCGATCAGCTTTAAACTGAACAGATTATCTATAAACACACTGCACCTCTCGATCAGCTTGAAACTGAACAAATTATATATAACCATGCTGTACCACTGGATCAGGATTAATCTGAACAAATTATATATAAACACGCTGTACCACTCGATCAGCTTTAAACTGAACAGATTATCTATAAACACGCTGTACCACTCGATCAGCTTTAAACTGAATAGTTTATTTATAAACACCCTGTACCACTCGATCAGCTTTAAACTGAACAGATTATCTATAAACACGCTGTACCACTCGATCAGTGTTAAACTGAAGAGATTATCTATAAACACACTGTACCACTCGATCAGCGTTAAACTGAACTGATTATCTATAAACAAGCTGTACCACTCGATCAGCGTTAAACTGAACTGATTATCTATAAACACGCTGTACCACTCGATCAGCGTTAAACTGAACAGATTATCTATAAACACGCTGTACCACATGATCAGCTTTAAACTGAACTGATTATCTATAAACACGCTGTACCACACGATCAGCTTTAAACTGAACATATTATCTTTGAACAGTCGCTACCGCTCGATCAGCAACTACCTGAACTGATTATCTCTAAATACGCTGGACCTCTCAATCAGCTTTAAACTGACCTGATTATCTATAAACACGCTGTAGCACTCGATCAGCTTTAAATTGAACAGATTATCTATAAACACGCTGTACCACTCGCTCAGCTTTAAACTGAACAGATTATCTATAAACACACTGTACCACTCGATCAGCTTTAAACTGAACAGATTATCTATAAACAGGCTGTACTACTCGATCAGCTTTAAACTGAACAGATTATCTATAATCACGCATGCCACTCGATTGGCTTTAAATTGAACAGATTATCTATAAACAGGCTGTACCACTCGATCAGCTTTAAACAGAACAGATTATCTATAAACAGGCTGTACCACTCGATCAGCTTTAAACTGAACAGATGATCTATAAACACACTGTACCACTCGATCAGCGTTAAACTGAACTGATTATCTATAAACACACTGTACCACTCGATCAGCGTTAAACTGAACAGATTATTTATAAACACGCTGTACCACTCGATCATTTTCAAACGAACTGATTAACTATAAACACACTGTAGCAATTTATCAGCTTTAAACTGAACTGATTAGCTATAATCACACTGTGCCACTCGATCATCTAAAAACAGAACAGATTATCTATAAACACGCTGTACCTCTCGATTATCTTTAAACTGAACAGATTATCGATAAACACGCTGTACCACTCGATCAGTTTTAAACTGAACAGCATATCTATAAACACGCTGTACCACTCGATCAGCTTTAAACTGAACAGATTATCTATAAACACGCTGTACCACTCGATCAGCTTTAAACTGAACAGATTATCTATAAACACGCTGTACCACTCGATCAGCTTTAAACTGAACAGATTATCTATAAACACGCTGTACCACTCGATCAGATTTAAACTGAACAGATTATCTATAAACACGCTGTACCTCTCGATTATCTTTAAACTGAACAGATTATCTATAAACACGCTGTACCACTCGATCAGCTTTAAACTGAACAGCATATCTATAAACACGCTGTACCACTCGATCAGCTTTAAACTGAACAGATTATCTATAAACACGCTGTACCACTCGATCAGCTTTAAACTGAACAGATTATCAATAAACACGCTGTACCACTCGATCAGCTTTAAATTGAACAGATTATCTATAAACACGCTGTACCACTCGATCAGCTTTAAACAGAACTGATTATCTATAGACACGCTGTACCACTCGATCAGCTTTAAACTGAACAGATTATCTATAAACACGCTGCACCACTCGATCAGCTTTAAACTGAACTGATTATCTATAAACAGGCTGTACCACTCGATCAGCTTTAAACTGAACAGATTATCTATAAACACGCTGTACCACTCGATCAGCGTTAAACTGAACAGATTATCTATAAACACGCTGTACCACATGATCAACTTTAAACTGAACTGATTATCTATAAACACGCTGTACCACACGATCAGCTTTAAACTGAACATATTATCTTTGAACAGTCGCTACCGCTCGATCAGCAACTACCTGAACTGATTATCTCTAAATACGCTGGACCTCTCAATCAGCTTTAAACTGACCTGATTATCTATAAACACGCTGTAGCACTCGATCAGCTTTAAATTGAACAGATTATCTATAAACACGCTGTACCACTCGCTCAGCTTTAAACTGAACAGATTATCTATAAACACACTGTACCACTCGATCAGCTTTAAACTGAACAGATTATCTATAAACAGGCTGTACTACTCGATCAGCTTTAAACTGAACAGATTATCTATAATCACGCATGCCACTCGATTGGCTTTAAATTGAACAGATTATCTATAAACAGGCTGTACCACTCGATCAGCTTTAAACAGAACAGATTATCTATAAACAGGCTGTACCACTCGATCAGCTTTAAACTGAACAGATGATCTATAAACACGCTGTACCACTCGATCAGCTTTAAACTGAACTGATTATCTATAAACAGGCTGTACCACTCGATCAGCTTTAAACTGAACAGATTATCTATAAACACGCTATACCACTCGATCAGTGTTAAACTGAACTGATTAAATATAAACGCGCTGTACCACTTGATCAGCTTTAAACTGAACAGTTTATCTATAAACACGCTGCACCACTCGATCAGCTTTAAATTGAACAGATTATCTATAAACACACTGTACCACTCGATCAGAATTAAAGTGAACAGATTATTTACAAACATGCTGTACCTCTCGATTATCTTTGAACTAAACAGATTATCTCTAAACACGCTGTACCACTCGATTAGCATTAAACTGAACAGATTATCTCTAAACACGCTGTACTACTCGATCCGCATTAAACTGAACAGATTATCTATAAACACACTGCACCTCTCGATCAGCTTGAAACTGAACAAATTATATATAACCACGCTGTACCACTGGATCAGGTTTAATCTGAACAAATTATATATAAACACGCTGTACCACTCGATCAGCTTTAAACTGAACAGATTATCTATAAACACGCTGTACCACTCGATCAGCTTTAAACTGAATAGTTTATTTATAAACACCCTGTACCACTCGATCAGCTTTAAACTGAACAGATTATCTACAAACACGCTGTACCACTCGATCAGTGTTAAACTGAAGAGATTATCTATAAACACACTGTACCACTCGATCAGCGTTAAACTGAACTGATTATCTATAAACAAGCTGTACCACTCGATCAGCGTTAAACTGAACTGATTATCTATAAACAGGCTGTACCACTCGATCAGCGTTAAACTGAACAGATTATTTATAAACACGCTGTACCACTCGATCATTTTCAAACGAACTGATTAACTATAAACACACTGTAGCAATTTATCAGCTTTAAACTGAACTGATTAGCTATAATCACACTGTGCCACTCGATCATCTAAAAACAGAACAGATTATCTATAAACACGCTGTACCTCTCGATTATCTTTAAACTGAACAGATTATCGATAAACACGCTGTACCACTCGATCAGTTTTAAACTGAACAGCATATCTATAAACACGCTGTACCACTCGATCAGCTTTAAACTGAACAGATTATCTATAAACACGCTGTACCACTCGATCAGCTTTAAACTGAACAGATTATCTATAAACACGCTGTACCACTCGATCAGCTTTAAACTGAACAGATTATCTATAAACACGCTGTACCACTCGATCAGATTTAAACTGAACAGATTATCTATAAACACGCTGTACCTCTCGATTATCTTTAAACTGAACAGATTATCTATAAACACGCTGTACCACTCGATCAGCTTTAAACTGAACAGCATATCTATAAACACGCTGTACCACTCGATCAGCTTTAAACTGAACAGATTATCTATAAACACGCTGTACCACTCGATCAGCTTTAAACTGAACAGATTATCAATAAACACGCTGTACCACTCGATCAGCTTTAAATTGAACAGATTATCTATAAACACGCTGTACCACTCGATCAGCTTTAAACAGAACTGATTATCTATAAACACGCTGCACCACTCGATCAGCGTTAAACTGAACAGATTATCTATAAACATGCTGTACCACTCTATCAGCTTTAAACTGAACTGATTATCTATAAACACGCTGTACCACTCGATCAGCTTTAAACTGAACAGATTATCTATAAACATGCTGTACCACTCGATCAGCTTTAAACTGAACAGATTATCTATAAACACGCTGTACCACTCGATCAGCGTTAAACTGAACAGATTATCTATAAACACGCTGTACCACTCGATCATTTTAAAACGAACTGATTAACTATAAACACACTGTAGCACTTTATCAGCTTTAAACTGAACAGATTATCTGTAATCACACTGTGCCACTCGATCATCTAAAAACTGAACAGATTATCTATAAACACGCTGTACCTCTCGATTATCTTTAAACTGAACAGATTATCTATAAACACGCTGTACCACTCGATCAGCTTTAAACTGAACAGATTATCTATAAACACACTGCACCTCTCCATCAGAATTAAAGTGAACAGATTATTTACAAACATGCTGTACCTCTCGATTATCTTTGAACTGAACAGATTATCTCTAAACATGCTGTACCACTCGATCAGCATTAAACTGAACAGATTATCTCTAAACACGCTGTACTACTCGATCCGCATTAAACTGAACAGATTATCTATAAACACACTGCACCTCTCGATCAGCTTTAAACTGAACAAATTATGTATAAACACGCTGTACCACTTGATCAGCTGTAAACAGAACAGATTATCTACAAATACGCTGTACCACTCAATCAGCTTTAAACTCAACAGATTATCTATAAACACGCTGTACCTCTCGATCAGCTTGAAACTGAACAAATTATATATAATCACGCTGTACCACTGGATCAAGTTTAATCTGAACAAATTATATATAAACACGCTGTACCACTCGATCAGCTTTAAACTGAACAGATTATCTATGAACACGCTGTTCCACTCGATCAGCTTTAAACTGAATAGTTTATTTATAAACACCCTGTACCACTCGATCAGCTTTAAACTGAACAGATTATCTATAAACACGCTGTACCACTCGATCAGTGTTAAACTGAAGAGATTATCTATAAACACACTGTACCACTCGATCAGCGTTAAACTGAACTGATTATCTATAAACAAGCTGTACCACTCGATCTGCGTTAAACTGAACTGATTATCTATAAACAGGCTGTACCACTCGATCAGTGTTAAACTGAACAGATTATTTATAAACACGCTGCACCACTCGATCATTTTCAAACGAACTGATTAACTATAAACACACTGTAGCAATTTATCAGTTTTAAACTGAACTGATTATCTATAATCACACTGTGCCACTCGATCATCTAAAAACAGAACAGATTATCTATAAACACGCTGTACCACTCGATTATCTGTAAACTGAACAGATTATCTATAAACACGCTGTACCACTCGATCAGCTTTAAACTGAACAGCATATCTATACACACGCTGTACCACTCGATCAGCTTTAAACTGAACAGATTATTTATAAACACGATGTACCTCTCGATTATCTTTAAACTCAACAGATTATCTATAAACACGCTGTACCTCTCGATCAGCTTGAAACTGAACAAATTATATATAACCACGCTGTACCACTGGATCAGGTTTAATCTGAACAAATTATATATAAACACGCTGTACCACGCGATCAGCTTTAAACTGAACAGATTATCTATAAACACGCTGTACCACTCGATCAGCTTTAAACTGAATAGTTTATTTATAAACACCCTGTACCACTCGATCAGCTTTAAACTGAACAGATTATCTATAAACACGCTGTACCACTCAATCAGTGTTAAACTGAAGAGATTATCTATTAACACACTGTACCACTCGATCAGCGTTAAACTGAACTGATTATCTATAAACAAGCTGTACCACTCGATCAGCGTTAAACTGAACTGATTATCTACAAACAGGCTGTACCACTCGATCAGCGTTAAACTGAACAGATTATTTATAAACACGCTGTACCACTCGATCATTTTCAAACGAACTGAATAACTATAAACACACTGTAGCAATTTATCAGCTTTAAACTGAACTGATTATCTATAATCACACTGTGCCACTCGATCATCTAAAAACAGAACAGATTATCTATAAACACGCTGTACCTTTCGATTATCTTTAAACTGAACAGATTATCTATAAACACGCTGTACCACTCGATCAGCTTTAAACTGAACAGCATATCTATAAACACGCTGTACCACTCGATCAGCTTTAAACTGAACAGATTATCTATAAACACGCTGTACCACTCGATCAGCTTTAAACTGAACAGATTATCTATAAACACGCTGTACCACTCGATCAGCTTTAAACTGAACAGATTATCTATAAACACGCTGTACCACTCGATCAGCTTTAAACTGAACAGATTATCTATAAACACGCTGTACCACTCGATCAGCTTGAAACTGAACAGATTATCTATAAACACGCTCTACCTCTCGATTATCTTTAAACTGAACAGATTATCTATAAACACGCTGTACCACTCGATCAGCTTTAAACTGAACAGCATATCTATAAACACGCTGTACCACTCGATCAGCTTTAAACTGAACAGATTATCTATAAACACGCTGTACCACTCGATCAGCTTTAAACTGAACAGATTATCTATAAACACGCTGTACCACTCGATCAGCTTTAAACTGAACAGATTATCTATAAACAGGCTGTACCGCTCGATCAGCTTTAAACTGAACAGATTAGCTATAAACACGCTGTACCACTCGATCAGCTTTAAACTGAACTGATTATCTATAAACACGCTGCACCACTCGATCAGCTGTAAACTGAACAGATTATCTACAAATACTCTGTACCACTTGATGAGCTGTAAACTAAACAGATTATCTATGAACAAGCTGTATCACTCGATCCAATTTAAACTGAGCAGATTATCTATAAACACGCTGTACCACTCGATCAGATTTAAACTAAACAGATTATGTATAAACACCCTGTATCACTCAATCAGTTTTAAACTGAACAGATTATCTAAGAACACACTGCACCACTCGATCAGCTTTAAACTGAACAGATTATCTATAAACACGCTGCACCACTCGATCAGCTTTAAACTGAACAGATTATCTATAAACACGCTGTACCACTCGATCAGCTTTAAACTGAACTGATTATGTATAAACACGCTGTAGCACTCGATCAGCTTTAAACTGAACCGATTGTCTATAAACACGCTGTACCACTTGATCAGCTTTAAACTGAACAGATTATCTTTGAACAGTCGCTACCGCTCGATCAGCAACTACCTGAACTGATTATCTCTAAATTCGCTGCACCACTCGATCAGCTTTAATCTGAACAGATTATCTATAAACACGCTGTACCACTCGCTCAGCTTTAAACTGAACAGATTATCTATAAACACACTGCACCACTCCATCAGCTTTAAAATGAACAGATTATCTATAAAAACGCTGCACCACTCCATCATCTTTAAACTGAACAGATTATCTATAAACACGCTGCACCACTGCATCAGCTTTAAACTGAACTGATTATCTATAAACACATTGTACCACTCGATCAGCTTTAAACTGAACAGATTATCTATAAACAGGCTGTACCACTCGATCAGCTTTAAACTGAACAGATTATCTATAAACACGCTGCACCACTCTATCAGCTATAAATTGAAAAGATTATCTATAAACAGGCTGTACCATTCGATCAGCTTTTAACTGAACAGATTATCTATAAACAGGCTGTACCACTCGATCAGCTTTAAATTGAACAGATTATCTATAAACAAGCTGCACCACTCGATCAGCTTTAAATTGAACAGATTATCTATAAACAGGCTGTACCATTCGATCAGCTTTAAACTGAACAGATTATCTATAAACACGCTGTACCACTCGATCAGATTTAAACTGAACTGATTATCTATAAACAGGCTGTACCACTCGATCAGCTTTACACTGAACAGATTATCTATAAACACGCTGTACCACTCAATCAGCTTTAAACTGAATAGATTATCTATAAACACCCTGTACCACTCGATAAGCTTTAAACTGAACTGATTATCTATAAACAAGCTGTATCACTCGATCAGCGTTAAACTGAACTGATTATCTATAAACATGCTGTACTACTCGATCAGCGTTAAACTGAACTGATTATCTATAAACACGCTGTACCACTCGATCAGCTTTAAACTGAACAGATTATCTATAATCACACTGTGCCACTCGATCTTCTAAAAATTGAACAGATTATCTATAAACACGCTGTACCACTCGATCAGCTTTAAACTGAACAGATTATCTATAAACACGCTGCACCACTCGATCAGCTTTAAATTGAACAGATTATCTAGAAACAGGCTGTACCACTCGATCAGCTTTAAACTGAACTGATTATCTATAAACACGCTGGACCGCTCGATCATCTGAAAACTGAACAGATTATCTATAAACATGCTGTTCCACTCGATCAGCTTTAAACTCAACAGATTATCTATAAACAGGCTGTACCACTCGATCAGCGTTAAACAGAACTGATTATCTATAAACAAGCTGTACCACTCGATCAGCTTTAAATTGAACAGATTATCTATAAACAGGCTGTTCCACTCGATCAGCGGTAAACTGAACTGATTATCTATAAACACGCTGTACCACTCGATCAGCATTAAACTGAACAGATTATCTATAATCACACTGTGCCACACGATCATCTAAAAACTGAACAGATTATCTATAAACACGCTGTACCTCTCGATTATCTTTATACTAAGCAGATTATCTATTAACACGCTGTACCACTCGATCAGCTTTAAACTGAACAGATTATCTATAAACAGGCTGTACCACTCGATCAGCGTTAAACAGAACTGATTATCTATGAACAAGCTGTACCACTCGATCAGCTTTAAATTGAACAGATTATCTATAAACAGGCTGTACCACTCGATCAGCTTTAAACTGAACAGATTATCTATAAACACACTGTACCACTCGATCAGCGTTAAACTGAATTTATTATCTATAAACAAGCTGTACCACTCGATCAGCGTTAAACTGAACAGATTAGCTATAAACACGCTGTACCACTCGATCAGCTCTAAACTGAACAGATTATCTAAAAATAAGCTGCACCACTTGATCATATTTAAACTGAACAGATTATTTATAAACACGCTGTTCCACTCGACCAGCTTTAAACTGAACAGATTATCTATAAACACTCTGTACCACAAGATCAGATTTAAACTGAACAGATTATCTATAAACATGCTGTGCCACTCGATCAGCTTTATACTGAACAGATTATGTATAAACACGCAGTATCACTCGATCAGATATAAACTGAACAGATTATCTATAAACAGGCTGTACCACTCGATCAGCTTTAAACTGAACAGATTATCTATAAACACGCTGTACCACTCGATCAGCTTTATACTGAACAGATTATCTATAAAAACGCAGTACAACTCAATCAGTTTAAATCGAATTGATTAACTATAAACATACTGTACCACTCGATCAGTTTAAAACTGAACAGATAATCTATAGACACGCTGTACCACTCAATCAGCTTTAAACTGATCAGATTATCTATAAACACACTGTACCACTCGATCAGCTTTAAACTGAACTGATTATCTATAAACACACTGTACCACTCGATCAGCATTAAACTCAACAGATAATCTATAAACACGCTGCACCACTCGATCAGCTTTAAACTGAACAGATTATCTATAAACACACTGTACCCCTCGATCAGCTTTAAACTGAACTGATTATCTTTAAACAGGCTGTACCACTCGATGAGCTTTAAACTGAACAGATTATCTATAAACACGCTGTACCACTCGATCAGCTTTAAACTGAACAGATTATCTATAAACACGCTGTACCACTCGAACATCTTAAACTGAACAGTTTGTCTATAAACACGCTGTACCACTCGATCAGCTTTAACTGAACAGATTATCTATAAAGACACTGTACCACTCAATGAGCTTCAAACTGCACAGATTATCTCTAAACACGCTGTACCAGTCGATCAGCTTTAAACTGAACAGATTATCGGTAAAGACGATGTACCACCGATCAGTTTTAAACAGAACTGAAAAGCAATAAACATGCTCTACCACTCCATCAGCTTTAAACTGAACTAAAAGTCTATAACCACGCTGTACCACTCGATCAGCTTTAAACTGAACTAAAAATCTATAACCACGCTGTACCACTCGATCAGCTTTATACTGAACAGATTATCTATAATCACGCTGTACCACTCGATCAGCTTTAAACTGAACAGATTATCTATAAACACACTGTACCACTCGATCAGCTTTAAACTGAACAGATTATCTATAAACACGCTGTACCACTTGATCAGCTTTAAACTGAACAGATAATCTATAACCACGCTGTACCACTCGATCAGCTTTAAACTGAACTAAAAATCTATAACCATGCTGTACCACTCGATCAGCTTTATACTGAACAGATTATCTATAAACACGCTGTACCACTCGATCAGCTTTATACTGAACAGATTATCTATAAACACGCTGCACCACTCGATCAGCTTTAAACTGAACAGATTATCTATAAACAGGCTGTACCACTCGATCAGCTTTAAACTGAACAGATTATCTATAAACACGCTGTACCATTCGATCAGCTTTAAACTGAACTGAAAATCTATTCCCCTCAATCCGATTAAAAATGAACAGATTATCCATAAACACTCGGTGAGCTTTAGACTGAACAGATTAACTATAAACACACTGTACCACTCGATCAGCCTTAAACTGAACAGATTATCTATAAACACGCTATAACACACGATCAGCTTTAAACAGAATTTATTATCTATGAACACGCTGTACCACTCGATCAGCTTTAAACTGAACAGATTATCTATAAACATGCTGTACCTCTCGATTATCTTTAAACTGAACAGATTATCTCTAAACACGCTGTACCACTCGATCAGCTTTAAACTGAACAGATTATCTATAAACACCCTGTACCACTCCATCAGCTTCAAACTGAACAGATTATCTATAAACACGCTGTACCACTCGATCAGCTTTAAACTGAACAGATTATCTCTAAACACGCTGTACCACTCGATCAGCTTTAAACTGAACAGATTATCTATAAACACCCTGTACCACTCCATCAGCTTCAAACTGAACAGATTATCTATAAACACGCTGTACCACTCGATCAGCTTTAAACTGAACAGATTATCTATAAACACGCTGTACCACTCGATCAGCTTTAAACTGAACAGATTATCTATAAACACGCTGTAACACTCGATCAGCTTCAAACTGATCAGATTATCTATAAACACGCTGTACCACTCGATCAGCTTTAAACTGAACAGATTATCTATAAACACGCTGTACCACTCGATCAGCTTTAAACTGAACAGATTATCTATAAACACGCTGTAACACTCGATCAGTTTTAAAATGAACAGATTATCTATAAACACACTGTACGACTCGATCAGCTTTATACTGAACAGATTATCGAAAAACACGCTGGATCGCTCGATCATCATTAAACTGAATTGATTATCTATAAACACGCTGTAAAACGTGATCATCTTTAAACTGAACAGATTATCTATAAACACGCTGTACCACTCGATCAGCTTTATACTGAACAGATTATCTATAAACACGCTGTACCACTCGATCAGCTTTAAACTGAACAGATTATCTATAAACACGCTGTTCCACCCGATCAGCTTTAAACTGAACAGATTATCTATAAACACGCTGCACCTCTCGATCAGCTTTAAACTGATCAAATTATCTATAAACAAGCTGCACCACTCGATCAGCTTTAAGCTGAACAGATTATCTATAAACACACTGTACCACTCAATCAGCTATGAACTGAACTAAAAATCTATAACCACGCTGTACCGCTGAATCAGCTTTAAACTGAACTAAAAATCTATAACCACGCTGTACCACTCGATCAGCTTTAAACTGAACTGATTATCTATAAATACGTTGTACCACTCGATCAGCTTTAAACTGAACAGATTATCTATAAACACGCTGAACCACTCGAACAGCTTGAATCTGAACGGATTATCTATAAACACACTGTACCACTCGATCAGCTTTAAACTGAACTGATTATCTATAAATATGTTGTACCACTCAATCAGCTTTAAACTGAAGTGAAAAACTATAAACCATTCTGTACCAATCGTACATCTTTAAAATGAACTGAAAATCTATAAACACGCTGTACAACCCGATCAGCTTTAAACTGAACTGATTTTCTGTAAACACACTGTACCACTCGATCAGCTTTAAACTGAACAGATTATCTATAAACATGTACCAATCGATCAGCTTTAAACTGAACAGATTATCTATAAACACGCTGTACCTCTCGATAAGCTTTAAACTGAACTGATTATCTATAAAAACCCTGTACAACTCCAACAGCTTTAAACGGAACAGATTATCTATAAACACGCTCTACCACTCGATCAGTTTTAAACTGAACTGAAAATCTATAAACACCATGTACAACTCGATCAGCTTTATACTGAACAGATTATCTATAAACACGCTGTACCACTCGATCAGCTTTAAACTGAACAGATTATCTATAAACACGCTGTACCACTCGATCAGATTTAAACCGAATTGATTATCTATAAACAGGCTGTACCACTCGATCAGCTTCAAACTGGACAGATTATTTATAAACACGCTGTACCACTCGATCAGCTTTAAACTGAACAGATTATCTATAAACACGCTGTTCCACTCGATCAGCTTTAAACTGCACAGATTATCTATAAACACGCTGTACCTCTCAATCAGCTTTAAACTGATCAAATTATCTATAAACAAGCTGCACCACTCGATCAGCTTTAAACTGAACAGATTATCTATAAACACACTGTACCACTTAATCAGCTATGAACTGAACTAAAAATCTATAACCACGCTGTACCGCTGAATCAGCTTTAAACTGAACTGATTATCTATAAATACGTTGTACCACTCAATCAGCTTGAAACTGAACAGATTATCTATAAACACGCTGTTCCACCCGATCAGCTTTAAACTGAACAGATTATCTATAAACACGCTGCACCTCTCGATCAGCTTTAAACTGATCAAATTATCTATAAACAAGCTGCACCACTCGATCAGCTTTAAGCTGAACAGATTATCTATAAACACACTGTACCACTCAATCAGCTATGAACTGAACTAAAAATCTATAACCACGCTGTACCGCTGAATCAGCTTTAAACTGAACTAAAAATCTATAACCACGCTGTACCACTCGATCAGCTTTAAACTGAACTGATTATCTATAAATACGTTGTACCACTCGATCAGCTTTAAACTGAACAGATTATCTATAAACACGCTGAACCACTCGAACAGCTTGAATCTGAACGGATTATCTATAAACACACTGTACCACTCGATCAGCTTTAAACTGAACTGATTATCTATAAATATGTTGTACCACTCAATCAGCTTTAAACTGAACTGAAAAACTATAAACCATTCTGTACCAATCGTACATCTTTAAAATGAACTGAAAATCTATAAACACGCTGTACAACCCGATCAGCTTTAAACTGAACTGATTTTCTGTAAACACACTGTACCACTCGATCAGCTTTAAACTGAACAGATTATCTATAAACATGTACCAATCGATCAGCTTTAAACTGAACAGATTATCTATAAACACGCTGTACCTCTCGATAAGCTTTAAACTGAACTGATTATCTATAAAAACCCTGTACAACTCCAACAGCTTTAAACGGAACAGATTATCTATAAACACGCTCTACCACTCGATCAGTTTTAAACTGAACTGAAAATCTATAAACACCATGTACAACTCGATCAGCTTTATACTGAACAGATTATCTATAAACACGCTGTACCACTCGATCAGCTTTAAACTGAACAGATTATCTATAAACACGCTGTACCACTCGATCAGATTTAAACCGAATTGATTATCTATAAACAGGCTGTACCACTCGATCAGCTTCAAACTGGACAGATTATTTATAAACACGCTGTACCACTCGATCAGCTTTAAACTGAACAGATTATCTATAAACACGCTGTTCCACTCGATCAGCTTTAAACTGCACAGATTATCTATAAACACGCTGTACCTCTCAATCAGCTTTAAACTGATCAAATTATCTATAAACAAGCTGCACCACTCGATCAGCTTTAAACTGAACAGATTATCTATAAACACACTGTACCACTTAATCAGCTATGAACTGAACTAAAAATCTATAACCACGCTGTACCGCTGAATCAGCTTTAAACTGAACTGATTATCTATAAATACGTTGTACCACTCAATCAGCTTGAAACTGAACAGATTATATATAAACACACTGTACCACTCGATCAGCTTTAAACTAAACTGATTATCTATAAATACGTTGTACCACTCAATCAGCTTGAAACTGAACAGATTATCTATAAACACACTGTACCACTCGATCAGCTTTAATCTGAACTGATTATCTATAAATACGTTGTACCACTCGATCAGCTTTAAACTGAACGGATTATCTAAAAACACGCTGTACCACTCGATCAGCTTTAAACTGAACAGATTATCTATAAACACGCTGAACCACTCGATCAGCTTTAAACTGAACGGATTATCTATAAACACACTGTTCCACTCGATCAGCTTTAAACTGAACTGATTATCTATAAATATGTTGTACCACTCAATCAGCTTTAAACTGAACTGAAAAACTATAAACCATTCTGTACCAATCGTACATCTTTAAAATGAACTGAAAATCTATAAACACGCTGTATAACCCGATCAGCTTTAAACTGAACTGATTTTCTGTAAACACACTGTGCCACTCCATCAGCTTTAAACTGAACAGATTATCTATAAACACGTACCACTCGATCAGCTTTAAACTGAACAGATTATCTATAAACACGCTGTACCTCTCGATCAGCTTTAAACTGAACCGATTATCTACAAATACTCTGTACCACTTGATGAGGTTTCAACTAAACAGTTTATCTATGAACACGCGGTATCACTCGATCCGATTTAAACTGAGCAGATTATCTATAAACACGCTGTACCACTCGATCAGATTTAAACTAAACAGATTATGTATAAACACGCTGTACCACTCGATCAGCTTTAAACTGAACAGATTATCTATAAACATGCTGTACCACTCGATCAGCTTTAAACTGAACAGATTATATATAAACACGCTGTACCACTCGATCAGATTTAAACTGAACAGATTATCTATAAACACGCTGTACCACTCGATGAGCTTGAAAGTGACCAGAATATCTATAAACACTCTGTACCACTCGATGAGCTTTAAACTGAATTGATTATCTATAAACACGTTGTACCACTCGATGATCTTTAAACTGAATTGATTAACTATAAACACGCTGTACCACTCGATCAGCTTTTAACTGAAAAGATTATCTATAAACACGCTGTACCACTGAATCAGCTTTAAACCGAACTGATTATCTATAAACACTCTGTACCACAGGATCAGCTTTAAACTGAACAGATTATATATAAATACGCTGTACCACTAGATCAGCTTTAAACTGAACAGATTATCTATAAACACGCTGTACCACTCGATCAGCATTAAACAGAACTGATTATCTAAAAAACAGACTGTACCACTCGATCAGTGTTAAACTGAACTGATTAAATATAAACAAGCTGTACCACTCGATCAGCTTTAAACTGAACAGATTATCTATAAACACGCTGTACCTCTCGATCAGCTTTAAATTGAACAGATTATCTCTAAACACGCTGTACGGCTCGATCAGCATTAAACTGAACAGATTATCTCTAAACACGCTGTACTACTCGATCCGCTTTAAACTGAACAGATTATCTATAAACACACTGTACCTCTCAATCAGCTTTAAACTGAACAAATTATATATAACCAAGCTGTACCACTCGATCAACTTTAATCTGAACAAATTATATATAAACACGCTGTACCACTTGATCAACTGTAAACAGAACAGATTATCTACAAATACGCTGTACCACTCGATCAGCTTTAAACTGAACAGATTATCTATATACACGCTGTACCACTCGATCAGCTTGAAACTGAACAAATTATATATAACCACGCTGTACCACTTGATCAACTGTAAACAGAACAGATTATCTACAAATACGCTGTACCACTCGATCAGCTTTAAACTGAACAGATTATCTATATACACGCTGTACCACTCGATCAGCTTGAAACTGAAGAAATTATATATAAACACGCTGTACCACTCGATCAGCTTTAATCTGAACAAATTATATATAAACACGCTGTACCACTCGATCAGCTTTAAACTGCACAGATTATCTATAAACACGCTGTACCACTCGATCAGCTTTAAACTGAACAGACTATCTACAAATACTCTGTACCACTTGATGAGGTTTAAACTGAACAGATTATCTATAAACACACTGTACCACTCGCTCAGCTTTAAACTGAGCAGATTATCTATAAACACGCTGTACCTCTCGATCAGATTTAAACTAAGCAGATTATGTATAAACACGCTGTACCATTCGATCAGCTTTAAACTGAACAGATTATCTATAAACACGCTGTACCACTCGATCAGCTGTAAACTGAACAGACTATCTACAAATACTCTGTACCACTTGATGAGGTTTAAACTAAACAGATTATCTATGTACACGCAGTATCACTCGATCCGATTTAAACTGAGCAGATTATCTATAAACACGCTGCACCACTCGATCAGTGTTAAACTGAAGAGATTATCTATAAACACACTGGACCACTCGATCAGCGTTAAACTGAACTGATTATCTATAAACACCCTGTACCCCTCGATCAGCGTTAAACTGAACAGATTATCTATAAACACGCTGTACCACTCGATCATTTTAAAACGAACTGATTAACTATAAACACACTGTAGCAATTTATCAGCTTTAAACTGAACTGATTATCTATAATCACACTGTGCCACTCGATCATCTAAAAACTGAACAGATTATCTATAAACACACTGTACCACTCGATCAGCTTTAAACTGAACAGCATATCTATAAACACGCTGTACCACTCGATCAGCTTTAAACTGAACAGATTATCTATAAACACGCTGTACCACTCGATCAGCTTTAAACTGAACAGATTATCTATAAACACGCTGTACCACTCGATCAACTTTAAACTGAACAGATTATCTATAAACACGCTGTACCACTCGATCAGCTTTAAACTGAACAGATTATCTATAAACACGTTGCACCACTCGATCAGCTTTAAACTGAACAGATTATCTATAAACACGCTGCACCACTCGATCAGCTGTAAACTGAACAGATTATCTACAAATACGCTGTACCACTTGATGAGTTGTAAACTAAACAGATTATCTATGAACAAGCTGTATCACTCGATCCGATTTAAACTGAGCAGATTATCTATAAACACGCTGTACCACTCGATCAGATTTAAACTAAACAGATTATGTATAAACACCCTGTATCACTCGATCAGTTTTAAAATGAACAGATTATCTATAAACACGCTGTACCACTCGATCAGCTTTAAACTGAACTGATTGTCTATAAACACGCTTCATCACTCGATCAGCTTTAAACTTAACAGATTATCTATAAACACGCTGTACCACATGATCAGCTTTAAACTGAACTGATTATCTATAAACAGGCTGTACCACACGATCAGCTTTAAACTGAACATATTATCTTTGAACAGTCGCTACCGCTCGATCAGCAACTACCTGAACTGATTATCTCTAAATACGCTGAACCTCTCAATCAGCTTTAAACTGACCTGATTATCTATAAACACGCTGTACCACTCGATCAGCTTTAAATTGAACAGATTATCTATAAACACGCTGTACCACTCGCTCAGCTTTAAACTGAACAGATTATCTCTAAACACACTGTACCACTCGATCAGCTTTAAACTGAACAGATTATCTATAAACAGGCTGTACTACTCGATCAGCTTTAAACTGAACAGATTATCTATAAACACACTGCACCTCTCGATCAGCTTGAAACTGAACAAATTATATATAACCATGCTGTACCACTGGATCAGGTTTAATCTGGATCAGCGTTAAACTGAACTGATTATCTATAAACAAGCTGTACCACTCGATCAGCGTTAAACTGAACTGATTATCTATAAACAGGCTGTACCACTCGATCAGCGTTAAACTGAACAGATTATTTATAAACACGCTGTACCACTCGATCATTTTCAAACGAACTGATTAACTATAAACACACTGTAGCAATTTATCAGCTTTAAACTGAACTGATTAGCTATAATCACACTGTGCCACTCGATCATCTAAAAACAGAACAGATTATCTATAAACACGCTGTACCTCTCGATTATCTTTAAACTGAACAGATTATCGATAAACACGCTGTACCACTCGATCAGTTTTAAACTGAACAGCATATCTATAAACACGCTGTACCACTCGATCAGCTTTAAACTGAACAGATTATCTATAAACACGCTGTACCACTCGATCAGCTTTAAACTGAACAGATTATCTATAAACACGCTGTACCACTCGATCAGCTTTAAACTGAACAGATTATCTATAAACACGCTGTACCACTCGATCAGATTTAAACTGAACAGATTATCTATAAACACGCTGTACCTCTCGATTATCTTTAAACTGAACAGATTATCTATAAACACGCTGTACCACTCGATCAGCTTTAAACTGAACAGCATATCTATAAACACGCTGTACCACTCGATCAGCTTTAAACTGAACAGATTATCTATAAACACGCTGTACCACTCGATCAGCTTTAAACTGAACAGATTATCAATAAACACGCTGTACCACTCGATCAGCTTTAAATTGAACAGATTATCTATATACACGCTGTACCACTCGATCAGCTTGAAACTGAAGAAATTATATATAAACACGCTGTACCACTCGATCAGCTTTAATCTGAACAAATTATATATAAACACGCTGCACCACTCGATCAGCGTTAAACTGAACAGATTATCTATAAACATGCTGTACCACTCTATCAGCTTTAAACTGAACTGATTATCTATAAACACGCTGTACCACTCGATCAGCTTTAAACTGAACAGATTATCTATAAACATGCTGTACCACTCGATCAGCTTTAAACTGAACAGATTATCTATAAACACGCTGTACCACTCGATCAGCGTTAAACTGAACAGATTATCTATAAACACGCTGTACCACTCGATCATTTTAAAACGAACTGATTAACTATAAACACACTGTAGCACTTTATCAGCTTTAAACTGAACAGATTATCTGTAATCACACTGTGCCACTCGATCATCTAAAAACTGAACAGATTATCTATAAACACGCTGTACCTCTCGATTATCTTTAAACTGAACAGATTATCTATAAACACGCTGTACCACTCGATCAGCTTTAAACTGAACAGATTATCTATAAACACACTGCACCTCTCCATCAGAATTAAAGTGAACAGATTATTTACAAACATGCTGTACCTCTCGATTATCTTTGAACTGAACAGATTATCTCTAAACATGCTGTACCACTCGATCAGCATTAAACTGAACAGATTATCTCTAAACACGCTGTACTACTCGATCCGCATTAAACTGAACAGATTATCTATAAACACACTGCACCTCTCGATCAGCTTTAAACTGAACAAATTATGTATAAACACGCTGTACCACTTGATCAGCTGTAAACAGAACAGATTATCTACAAATACGCTGTACCACTCAATCAGCTTTAAACTCAACAGATTATCTATAAACACGCTGTACCTCTCGATCAGCTTGAAACTGAACAAATTATATATAATCACGCTGTACCACTGGATCAAGTTTAATCTGAACAAATTATATATAAACACGCTGTACCACTCGATCAGCTTTAAACTGAACAGATTATCTATGAACACGCTGTTCCACTCGATCAGCTTTAAACTGAATAGTTTATTTATAAACACCCTGTACCACTCGATCAGCTTTAAACTGAACAGATTATCTATAAACACGCTGTACCACTCGATCAGTGTTAAACTGAAGAGATTATCTATAAACACACTGTACCACTCGATCAGCGTTAAACTGAACTGATTATCTATAAACAAGCTGTACCACTCGATCTGCGTTAAACTGAACTGATTATCTATAAACAGGCTGTACCACTCGATCAGTGTTAAACTGAACAGATTATTTATAAACACGCTGCACCACTCGATCATTTTCAAACGAACTGATTAACTATAAACACACTGTAGCAATTTATCAGTTTTAAACTGAACTGATTATCTATAATCACACTGTGCCACTCGATCATCTAAAAACAGAACAGATTATCTATAAACACGCTGTACCACTCGATTATCTGTAAACTGAACAGATTATCTATAAACACGCTGTACCACTCGATCAGCTTTAAACTGAACAGCATATCTATACACACGCTGTACCACTCGATCAGCTTTAAACTGAACAGATTATTTATAAACACGCTGTACCTCTCGATTATCTTTAAACTCAACAGATTATCTATAAACACGCTGTACCTCTCGATCAGCTTGAAACTGAACAAATTATATATAACCACGCTGTACCACTGGATCAGGTTTAATCTGAACAAATTATATATAAACACGCTGTACCACGCGATCAGCTTTAAACTGAACAGATTATCTATAAACACGCTGTACCACTCGATCAGCTTTAAACTGAATAGTTTATTTATAAACACCCTGTACCACTCGATCAGCTTTAAACTGAACAGATTATCTATAAACACGCTGTACCACTCAATCAGTGTTAAACTGAAGAGATTATCTATTAACACACTGTACCACTCGATCAGCGTTAAACTGAACTGATTATCTATAAACAAGCTGTACCACTCGATCAGCGTTAAACTGAACTGATTATCTACAAACAGGCTGTACCACTCGATCAGCGTTAAACTGAACAGATTATTTATAAACACGCTGTACCACTCGATCATTTTCAAACGAACTGAATAACTATAAACACACTGTAGCAATTTATCAGCTTTAAACTGAACTGATTATCTATAATCACACTGTGCCACTCGATCATCTAAAAACAGAACAGATTATCTATAAACACGCTGTACCTTTCGATTATCTTTAAACTGAACAGATTATCTATAAACACGCTGTACCACTCGATCAGCTTTAAACTGAACAGCATATCTATAAACACGCTGTACCACTCGATCAGCTTTAAACTGAACAGATTATCTATAAACACGCTGTACCACTCGATCAGCTTTAAACTGAACAGATTATCTATAAACACGCTGTACCACTCGATCAGCTTTAAACTGAACAGATTATCTATAAACACGCTGTACCACTCGATCAGCTTTAAACTGAACAGATTATCTATAAACACGCTCTACCTCTCGATTATCTTTAAACTGAACAGATTATCTATAAACACGCTGTACCACTCGATCAGCTTTAAACTGAACAGCATATCTATAAACACGCTGTACCACTCGATCAGCTTTAAACTGAACAGATTATCTATAAACACGCTGTACCACTCGATCAGCTTTAAACTGAACAGATTATCTATAAACACGCTGTACCACTCGATCAGCTTTAAACTGAACAGATTATCTATAAACAGGCTGTACCGCTCGATCAGCTTTAAATTGAACAGATTAGCTATAAACACGCTGTACCACTCGATCAGCTTTAAACTGAACTGATTATCTATAAACACGCTGCACCACTCGATCAGCTGTAAACTGAACAGATTATCTACAAATACTCTGTACCACTTGATGAGCTGTAAACTAAACAGATTATCTATGAACAAGCTGTATCACTCGATCCAATTTAAACTGAGCAGATTATCTATAAACACGCTGTACCACTCGATCAGATTTAAACTAAACAGATTATGTATAAACACCCTGTATCACTCAATCAGTTTTAAACTGAACAGATTATCTAAGAACACACTGCACCACTCGATCAGCTTTAAACTGAACAGATTATCTATAAACACGCTGCACCACTCGATCAGCTTTAAACTGAACAGATTATCTATAAACACGCTGTACCACTCGATCAGCTTTAAACTGAACTGATTATGTATAAACACGCTGTAGCACTCGATCAGCTTTAAACTGAACCGATTGTCTATAAACACGCTGTACCACTTGATCAGCTTTAAACTGAACAGATTATCTTTGAACAGTCGCTACCGCTCGATCAGCAACTACCTGAACTGATTATCTCTAAATTCGCTGCACCACTCGATCAGCTTTAATCTGAACAGATTATCTATAAACACGCTGTACCACTCGCTCAGCTTTAAACTGAACAGATTATCTATAAACACACTGCACCACTCCATCAGCTTTAAAATGAACAGATTATCTATAAAAACGCTGCACCACTCCATCATCTTTAAACTGAACAGATTATCTATAAACACGCTGCACCACTGCATCAGCTTTAAACTGAACTGATTATCTATAAACACACTGTACCACTCGATCAGCTTTAAACTGAACAGATTATCTATAAACAGGCTGTACCACTCGATCAGCTTTAAACTGAACAGATTATCTATAAACACGCTGCACCACTAAATCAGCTATAAATTGAAAAGATTATCTATAAACAGGCTGTACCATTCGATCAGCTTTTAACTGAACAGATTATCTATAAACAGGCTGTACCACTCGATCAGCTTTAAATTGAACAGATTATCTATAAACAAGCTGCACCACTCGATCAGCTATAAATTGAACAGATTATCTATAAACAGGCTGTACCATTCGATCAGCTTTAAACTGAACAGATTATCTATAAACACGCTGTACCACTCGATCAGATTTAAACTGAACTGATTATCTATAAACAGGCTGTACCACTCGATCAGCTTTACACTGAACAGATTATCTATAAACACGCTGTACCACTCAATCAGCTTTAAACTGAATAGATTATCTATAAACACCCTGTACCACTCGATAAGCTTTAAACTGAACTGATTATCTATAAACAAGCTGTATCACTCGATCAGCGTTAAACTGAACTGATTATCTATAAACATGCTGTACTACTCGATCAGCGTTAAACTGAACTGATTATCTATAAACACGCTGTACCACTCGATCACTTTAAAACGAACTGAATAACTATAAACACACTGTAGCACTTTATCAGCTTTAAACTGAACAGATTACCTATAATCACACTGTGCCACTCGATCTTCTAAAAATTGAACAGATTATCTATAAACACGCTGTACCACTCGATCAGCTTTAAACTGAACAAATTATATATAAACACGCTGTACCACTCGATCAGCTTTAAACTGAACAGATTATCTATGAACACGCTGTTCCACTCGATCAGCTTTAAACTGAATAGTTTATTTATAAACACCCTGTACCACTCGATCAGCTTTAAACTGAACAGATTATCTATAAACACGCTGTACCACTCGATCAGTGTTAAACTGAAGAGATTATCTATAAACACACTGTACCACTCGATCAGCGTTAAACTGAACTGATTATCTATAAACAAGCTGTACCACTCGATCTGCGTTAAACTGAACTGATTATCTATAAACAGGCTGTACCACTCGATCAGTGTTAAACTGAACAGATTATTTATAAACACGCTGCACCACTCGATCATTTTCAAACGAACTGATTAACTATAAACACACTGTAGCAATTTATCAGTTTTAAACTGAACTGATTATCTATAATCACACTGTGCCACTCGATCATCTAAAAACAGAACAGATTATCTATAAACACGCTGTACCACTCGATTATCTGTAAACTGAACAGATTATCTATAAACACGCTGTACCACTCGATCAGCTTTAAACTGAACAGCATATCTATACACACGCTGTACCACTCGATCAGCTTTAAACTGAACAGATTATTTATAAACACGCTGTACCTCTCGATTATCATTAAACTCAACAGATTATCTATAAACACGCTGTACCTCTCGATCAGCTTGAAACTGAACAAATTATATATAACCACGCTGTACCACTGGATCAGGTTTAATCTGAACAAATTATATATAAACACGCTGTACCACGCGATCAGCTTTAAACTGAACAGATTATCTATAAACACGCTGTACCACTCGATCAGCTTTAAACTGAATAGTTTATTTATAAACACCCTGTACCACTCGATCAGCTTTAAACTGAACAGATTATCTATAAACACGCTGTACCACTCAATCAGTGTTAAACTGAAGAGATTATCTATTAACACACTGTACCACTCGATCAGCGTTAAACTGAACTGATTATCTATAAACAAGCTGTACCACTCGATCAGCGTTAAACTGAACAGATTATCTACAAACAGGCTGTACCACTCGATCAGCGTTAAACTGAACAGATTATTTATAAACACGCTGTACCACTCGATCATTTTCAAACGAACTGAATAACTATAAACACACTGTAGCAATTTATCAGCTTTAAACTGAACTGATTATCTATAATCACACTGTGCCACTCGATCATCTAAAAACAGAACAGATTATCTATAAACACGCTGTACCTTTCGATTATCTTTAAACTGAACAGATTATCTATAAACACGCTGTACCACTCGATCAGCTTTAAACTGAACAGCATATCTATAAACACGCTGTACCACTCGATCAGCTTTAAACTGAACAGATTATCTATAAACACGCTGTACCACTCGATCAGCTTTAAACTGAACAGATTATCTATAAACACGCTGTACCACTCGATCAGCTTTAAACTGAACAGATTATCTATAAACACGCTGTACCACTCGATCAGCTTTAAACTGAACAGATTATCTATAAACACGCTGTACCACTCGATCAGCTTGAAACTGAACAGATTATCTATAAACACGCTCTACCTCTCGATTATCTTTAAACTGAACAGATTATCTATAAACACGCTGTACCACTCGATCAGCTTTAAACTGAACAGCATATCTATAAACACGCTGTACCACTCGATCAGCTTTAAACTGAACAGATTATCTATAAACACGCTGTACCACTCGATCAGCTTTAAACTGAACAGATTATCTATAAACACGCTGTACCACTCGATCAGCTTTAAACTGAACAGATTATCTATAAACAGGCTGTACCGCTCGATCAGCTTTAAACTGAACAGATTAGCTATAAACACGCTGTACCACTCGATCAGCTTTAAACTGAACTGATTATCTATAAACACGCTGCACCACTCGATCAGCTGTAAACTGAACAGATTATCTACAAATACTCTGTACCACTTGATGAGCTGTAAACTAAACAGATTATCTATGAACAAGCTGTATCACTCGATCCAATTTAAACTGAGCAGATTATCTATAAACACGCTGTACCACTCGATCAGATTTAAACTAAACAGATTATGTATAAACACCCTGTATCACTCAATCAGTTTTAAACTGAACAGATTATCTAAGAACACACTGCACCACTCGATCAGCTTTAAACTGAACAGATTATCTATAAACACGCTGCACCACTCGATCAGCTTTAAACTGAACAGATTATCTATAAACACGCTGTACCACTCGATCAGCTTTAAACTGAACTGATTATGTATAAACACGCTGTAGCACTCGATCAGCTTTAAACTGAACCGATTGTCTATAAACACGCTGTACCACTTGATCAGCTTTAAACTGAACAGATTATCTTTGAACAGTCGCTACCGCTCGATCAGCAACTACCTGAACTGATTATCTCTAAATTCGCTGCACCACTCGATCAGCTTTAATCTGAACAGATTATCTATAAACACGCTGTACCACTCGCTCAGCTTTAAACTGAACAGATTATCTATAAACACACTGCACCACTCCATCAGCTTTAAAATGAACAGATTATCTATAAAAACGCTGCACCACTCCATCATCTTTAAACTGAACAGATTATCTATAAACACGCTGCACCACTGCATCAGCTTTAAACTGAACTGATTATCTATAAACACACTGTACCACTCGATCAGCTTTAAACTGAACAGATTATCTATAAACAGGCTGTACCACTCGATCAGCTTTAAACTGAACAGATTATCTATAAACACGCTGCACCACTCTATCAGCTATAAATTGAAAAGATTATCTATAAAAAGGCTGTACCATTCGATCAGCTTTTAACTGAACAGATTATCTATAAACAGGCTGTACCACTCGATCAGCTTTAAACTGAACTGATTATCTATAAACACGCTGTACCACTCGATCAGCTTTAAACTGAACAGATTATCTACAAATATGCTTTACCACTCGATCAGCTTTAAACTGAACAGATTATCTATAAACACGCTGTACCATTCGATCAGCGTTAAACTGAACAGATTATCTATAAACACGCTGTACCACTCGATCATTTTAAAACGAACTGATTAACTATAAACACACTGTAGCACTTTATCAGCTTTAAACTGAACAGATTATCTGTAATCACACTGTGCCACTCGATCATCTAAAAACTGAACAGATTATCTATAAACACGCTGTACCTCTCGATTATCTTTAAACTGAACAGATTATCTATAAACACGCTGTACCACTCGATCAGCTTTAAACTGAACAGATTATTTATAAACACGCTGCACCACTCGATCATTTTCAAACGAACTGATTAACTATAAACACACTGTAGCAATTTATCAGCTTTAAACTGAACTGATTATCTATAATCACACTGTGCCACTCGATCATCTAAAAACAGAACAGATTATCTATAAACACGCTGTACCACTCGATTATCTGTAAACTGAACAGATTATCTATAAACACGCTGTACCACTCGATCAGCTTTAAACTGAACAGCATATCTATAAACACGCTGTACCACTCGATCAGCTTTAAACTGAACAGATTATTTATAAACACGCTGTACCTTTCGATTATCTTTAAACTCAACAGATTATCTATAAACACGCTGTACCTCTCGATCAGCTTGAAACTGAACAAATGATATATAACCACGCTGTACCACTGGATCAGGTTTAATCTGAACAAATTATATATAAACACGCTGTACCACGCGATCAGCTTTAAACTGAACAGATTATCTATAAACACGCTGTACCACTCGATCAGCTTTAAACTGAATAGTTTATTTATAAACACCCTGTACCACTCGATCAGCTTTAAACTGAACAGATTATCTATAAACACGCTGTACCACTCGATCAGAGTTAAACTGAAGAGATTATCTATAAACACACTGTACCACTCGATCAGCTTTAAACTGAACAGATTATCTATAAACACACTGTACCACTCGATCAGCGTTAAACTGAACTGATTATCTATAAACAAGCTGTACCACTCGATCAGCGTTAAACTGAACAGATTATCTATAAACAGGCTGTACCACTCGATCAGCGTTAAACTGAACTGATTATTTATAAACACGCTGTACCACTCGATCATTTTCAAACGAACTGATTAACTATAAACACACTGTAGCAATTTATCAGCTTTAAACTGAACTGATTAGCTATAATCACACTGTGCCACTCGATCATCTAAAAACAGAACAGATTATCTATAAACACGCTCTACCTCTCGATTATCTTTAAACTGAACAGATTATCTATAAACACGCTGTACCACTCGATCAGTTTTAAACTGAACAGCATATCTATAAACACGCTGTACCACTCGATCAGCTTTAAACTGAACAGATTATCTATAAACACGCTGTACCACTCGATCAGCTTTAAACTGAACAGATTATCTATAAACACGCTGTACCACTCGATCAGCTTTAAACTGAACAGATTATCTATAAACACGCTGTACCACTCGATCAGATTTAAACTGAACAGATTATCTATAAACACGCTGTACCTCTCGATTATCTTTAAACTGAACAGATTATCTATAAACACGCTGTACCACTCGATCAGCTTTAAACTGAACAGCATATCTATAAACACGCTGTACCACTCGATCAGCTTTAAACTGAACAGATTATCTATAAACACGCTGTACCACTCGATCAGCTTTAAACTGAACAGATTATCAATAAACACGCTGTACCACTCGATCAGCTTTAAATTGAACAGATTATCTATAAACACGCTGTACCACTCGATCAGCTTTAAACTGAACAGATTATCTATAAACACGCTGTACCACTCGATCAGCTTTAAACTGAACAGATTATCTATAAACACGCTGCACCGCTCGATCAGCGTTAAACTGAACAGATTATCTATAAACATGCTGTACCACTCGATCAGTTTTAAACTGAACTGATTATCTATAAACACGCTGTACCACTCGATCAGCTTTAAACTGAACAGATTATCTATAAACATGCTGTACCACTCGATCAGCTTTAAACTGAACAGATTATCTATAAACACGCTGTACCATTCGATCAGCGTTAAACTGAACAGATTATCTATAAACACGCTGTACCACTCGATCATTTTAAAATGAACTGATTAACTATAAACACACTGTAGCACTTTATCAGCTTTAAACTGAACAGATTATCTTTAATCACACTGTGCCACTCGATCATCTAAAAACTGAACAGATTATCTATAAACACGCTGTACCTCTCGATTATCTTTAAACTGAACAGATTATCTATAAACACGCTGTACCACTCGATCAGCTTTAAACTGAACAGATTATCTATAAACACACTGCACCTCTCGATCAGAATTAAAGTGAACAGATTATTTACAAACATGCTGTACCTCTCGATTATCTTTGAACTGAACAGATTATCTCTAAACACGCTGTACCACTCGATCAGCATTAAACTGAACAGATTATCTCTAAACACGCTGTACTACTCGATCCGCATTAAACTGAACAGATTATCTATAAACACACTGCACCTCTCGATCAGCTTTAAACTGAACAAATTATGTATAAAGACGCTGTACCACTTGATCAGCTGTAAACAGAACAGATTATCTACAAATACGCTGTACCACTCAATCAGCTTTAAACTCAACAGATTATCTATAAACACGCTGTACCTCTCGATCAGCTTGAAACTGAACAAATTATATATAATCACGCTGTACCACTGGATCAAGTTTAATCTGAACAAATTATATATAAACACGCTGTACCACTCGATCAGCTTTAAACTGAACAGATTATCTATGAACACGCTGTACCACTCGATCAGCTTTAAACTGAATAGTTTATTTATAAACACCATGTACCACTCGATCAGCTTTAAACTGAACAGATTATCTATAAACACGCTGTACCACTCGATCAGTGTTAAACTGAAGAGATTATCTATAAACACACTGTACCACTCGATCAGCGTTAAACTGAACTGATTATCTATAAACAAGCTGTACCACTCGATCTGCGTTAAACTGAACTGATTATCTATAAACAGGCTGTACCACTCGATCAGCGTTAAACTGAACAGATTATTTATAAACACGCTGCACCACTCGATCATTTTCAAACGAACTGATTAACTATAAACACACTGTAGCAATTTATCAGCTTTAAACTGAACTGATTATCTATAATCACACTGTGCCACTCGATCATCTAAAAACAGAACAGATTATCTATAAACACGCTGTACCACTCGATTATCTGTAAACTGAACAGATTATCTATAAACACGCTGTACCACTCGATCAGCTTTAAACTGAACAGCATATCTATAAACACGCTGTACCACTCGATCAGCTTTAAACTGAACAGATTATTTATAAACACGCTGTACCTCTCGATTATCTTTAAACTCAACAGATTATCTATAAACACGCTGTACCTCTCGATCAGCTTGAAACTGAACAAATGTAATATAACCACGCTGTACCACTGGATCAGGTTTAATCTGAACAAATTATATATAAACACGCTGTACCACGCGATCAGCTTTAAACTGAACAGATTATCTATAAACACGCTGTACCACTCGATCAGCTTTAAACTGAATAGTTTATTTATAAACACCCTGTACCACTCGATCAGCTTTAAACTGAACAGATTATCTATAAACACGCTGTACCACTCGATCAGTGTTAAACTGAAGAGATTATCTATAAACACACTGTACCACTCGATCAGCGTTAAACTGAACTGATTATCTATAAACAAGCTGTACCACTCGATCAGCGTTAAACTGAACTGATTATCTACAAACAGGCTGTACCACTCGATCAGCGTTAAACTGAACAGATTATTTATAAACACGCTGTACCACTCGATCATTTTCAAACGAACTGAATAACTATAAACACACTGTAGCAATTTATCAGCTTTAAACTGAACTGATTATCTATAATCACACTGTGCCACTCGATCATCTAAAAACAGAACAGATTATCTATAAACACGCTGTACCTTTCGATTATCTTTAAACTGAACAGATTATCTATAAACACGCTGTACCACTCGATCAGCTTTAAACTGAACAGCATATCTATAAACACGCTGTACCACTCGATCAGCTTTAAACTGAACAGATTATCCATAAACACGCTGTACCACTCGATCAGCTTTAAACTGAACAGATTATCTATAAACACGCTGTACCACTCGATCAGCTTTAAACTGAACAGATTATCTATAAACACACTGTACCTCTCGATTATCTTTAAACTGAACAGATAATCTATAAACACGCTGTACCACTCGATCAGCTTTAAACTGAACAGCATATCTATAAACACGCTGTACCACTCGATCAGCTTTAAACTGAACAGATTATCTATAAACACGCTGTACCACTCGATCAGCTTTAAACTGAACAGATTATCTATAAACACGCTGTACCACTTGATCAGCTTTAAACTGAACTGATTATCTATAAACACGCTGCACCACTCGATCAGCTGTAAACTGAACAGATTATCTACAAATACTCTGTACCACTTGATGAGCTGTAAACTAAACAGATTATCTATGAACAAGCTGTATCACTCGATCCAATTTAAACTGAGCAGATTATCTATAAACACGCTGTACCACTCGATCAGATTTAAACTAAACAGATTATGTATAAACACCCTGTATCACTCAATCAGATTTAAACTGAACAGATTATCTATAAACACGCTGCACCACTCGATCAGCTTTAAACTGAACAGATTATCTATAAACACGCTGTACCACTCGATCAGCTTTAAACTGAACTGATTATGTATAAACACCCTGTACCACTCTATCAGCTATAAATTGAACAGATTATCTATAAACAGGCTGTACCATTCGATCAGCTTTTAACTGAACAGATTATCTATAAACAGGCTGTACCACTCGATCAGCTTTAAATTGAACAGATTATCTATAAACAAGCTGCACCACTCGATCAGCTTTAAATTGAACAGATTATCTATAAACAGGCTGTACCATTCGATCAGCTTTAAACTGAACAGATTATCTATAAACACGCTGTACCACTCGATCAGATTTAAACTGAACTGATTATCTATAAACAGGCTGTACCACTCGATCAGCTTTAAACTGAACAGATTATCTATAAACACGCTGGACCACTCGATCAGCTGTACACTGAACAGATTATCTATAAACACGCTGTACCACTCAATCAGCTTTAAACTGAATAGATTATCTATAAACACCCTGTACCACTCGATAAGCTTTAAACTGAACAGATTATCTATAAACACCCTGTACCACTCGATCAGCGTTAAACTGAACAGATTATCTATAAACACCCTGTACCACTCGATAAGCTTTAAACTGAACAGATTATCTATAAACACCCTGTACCACTTGATCAGCGTTAAACTGAACTGATTATCTATAAACAAGCTGTATCACTCGATCAGCGTTAAACTGAACTGATTATCTATAAACATGCTGTACTACTCGATCAGCGTTAAACTGAACTGATTATCTATAAACACGCTGTACCACTCGATCACTTTAAAACGAACTGATTAACTATAAACACACTGTAGCACTTTATCAGCTTTAAACTGAACAGATTATTTATAATCACACTGTGCCACTCGATCTTCTAAAAATTGAACAGATTATCTATAAACACGCTGTACCACTCGATCAGCTTTAAATTGAACAGATTATCTATAAACAGGCTGTACCACTCGTTCAGCTTTAAACTGAACAGATTATCTATAAACACGCTGCACCACTCGATCAGCTTTAAATTGAACAGATTATCTAGAAACAGGCTGTACCACTCGATCAGCTTTAAACTGAACTGATTATCTATAAACATGCTGGACCGCTCGATCATCTGAAAACTGAACAGATTATCTATAAACATGCTGTTCCACTCGATCAGCTTTAAACTGAACAGATTATCTATAAACAGGCTGTACCACTCGATCAGCGTTAAACAGAACTGATTATCTATAAACAAGCTGTACCACTCGATCAGCTTTAAATTGAACAGATTATCTATAAACAGGCTGTACCACTCGATCAGCTTTAAACTGAACAGATTATGTATAAACACGCTGTACCACTCGATCAGCGTTAAACTGAACTGATTATCTATAAACAAGCTGTACCACTCGATCAGCGGTAAACTGAACTGATTATCTATAAACACGCTGTACCACTCGATCAGCATTAAACTGAACAGATTATCTATAATCACACTGTGCCACACGATCATCTAAAAACTGAACAGATTATCTATAAACACGCTGTACCTGTCGATTATCTTTAAACTAAACAGATTATCTATTAACACGCTGTACCACTCGATCAGCTTTAAACTGAACAGATTATCTATAAACACGCTGTACCACTCGATCAGCTTTAAACTGAACTGATTATCTATAAACACGCTGTACCACTCGATCAGCTTTAAACTGAGCAGATTATCTATAAACACGCTGTACCACTCGATCATTTTAAAACGAACTGATTAACTATAAACACACTGTAGCACTTTATCAGCTTTAAACTGAACAGATTATCTATAATCACACTGTGCCACTCGATCATCTAAAAACTGAACAGATTATCTAAAAACACGCTGTACCACTCGATCATTTTAAAACAAACTGATTAACTATAAACAGACTGTAGCACTTTATCAGCTTTAAACTGAACAGATTATCTATAATCACACTGTGCCACTCGATCATCTAAAAACTGAACAGATTATCTATAAACACGCTGCACCACTCGGACAGCTTTAAACTGAACAGATTGTCTATAAACACGCTGCACCACTCGATCAGCTTTAAATTGAACAGATTATCTATAAACAGGCTGTACCACTCGATCAGCTTTAAACTGAACAGATTATCTATAAACACGCTGTACCACTCGATCAGATTTAAACTGAACTGATTATCTATAAACAGGCTGTACCACTCGATCAGCATTAAACTGAACAGATTATCTATAAACACGCTGTACCACTCGATCAGATTTAAACTGAACTGATTATCTATAAACACGCTGTACCACTCGATCAGCTTTAAACTGAACAGATTATCTATAAACGCGCTGTACCACTCGATCAGATTTAAACTGAACTGATTATCTATAAACAGGCTGTACCACTCGATCAGCATTAAACTGAACAGATTATCTATAAACACGCTGTACCACTCGATCAGATTTAAACTGAACTGATTATCTATAAACAGGCTGTACCACTCGATCAGGTTTAAACTGAACAGATTATCTATAAACGCGCTGTACCACTCGATCATCTAAAAACTGAACAGATTATCTATAAACACGCTGTACCACTCGATCAGCGTTAAGCTGAACAGATTATCTATAAACACGCTGTACCACTCGATCAGCGTTAAACTGAACAGATTATCTATAAACACGCTGTACCACTCGATCAGCTTTAAACTGAACAGATTATCTATAAACACGCTGTACCACTCGATCAGCGTTAAACTGAACAGATTATCTATAAACACACTGTACCACTCGATCAGCGTTAAACTGAACTGATTACCTATAAACAAGCTGTACCTCTCGATCAGCGTTAAACTGAACAGATTATCTATAAACACGCTGTACCACTCGATCATTTTAAAACGAACTGATTAACTAGAAACACACTGTAGCACTTTATCAGCTTTAAACTGAACAGATTATCTATAATCACACTGTGCCACTCGATCATCTAAAAACTGAACAGATTATCTATAAACACGCTGTACCTCTCGATTATCTTTAAACTGAACAGATTATCTATAAACGCGCTTTACCACTCGATCAGCTTTAAACTGAACAGATTATCTATAAACACGCTGCACCACTCGATCAGCTTTAAACTGAACAGATTATCTATAAACACGCTGTACCACTCGATCAGCTTTAAACTGAACAGATTATCTATAAACACGCTGTACTACTCGATCAGCTGTAAACTAAACAGAATATCTACAAATACACTGTCCCACTTGATGAGGTGTAAACTAAACAGATTATCTATGAACAAGCTGTATCACTCGATCCGATTTAAACTGAGCAGATTATCTATAAACACGCTGTACCACTCGATCAGATTTCAACTAAACAGATTATGTATAAACACCCTGTATCACTCAATCAGTTTTAAACTGAACAGATTAACTATAAACACACTGTACCACTCGATCAGCTTTAAACTGAACTGATTATCTATAAACAGGCTGTACCACTCGATCAGCTTTAAACTGAACAGATTATCTATAAACACGCTGTACCACTGAATCAGCTTTAAACTGAACAGATTATCTATAAACATGCTGTACCACTCGATGAGCTTTAAACTGAACTGATTATCTATAAACACGCTGTACCACTGAATCAGCTTTAAACCGAACGAATTGTCTATAAACACGCTGTACCACATGATCAGCTTTAAACTGAACAGATTATCTTTGAACAGTCGCTACCGCTCGATCAGCAGCTACCTGAACTGATTATCTCTAAATTCGCTGCACCACTCGATCAGCTTTAATCTGAACAGATTATCTATAAACACGCTGTACCACTTGATCAGCTTTAAACTGAACAGATTATCTATAAACACGCTGTACCACTCGATCAGCATTAAACTGAACAGATTATCTATAAACACACTGTACCACTCGATCTGCGTTAAACTGAACTGATTACCTATAAACAAGCTGTACCTCTCGATCAGCGTTAAACTGAACAGATTATCTATAAACACGCTGTACCACTCGATCAGCGTTAAACTGAACAGATTATCTATAAACACGCTGTACCACTCGATCATTTTAAAACGAACTGATTAACTAGAAACACACTGTAGCACTTTATCAGCTTTAAACTGAACAGATTATCTATAATCACACTGTGCCACTCGATCATCTAAAAACTGAACAGATTATCTATAAACACGCTGTACCTCTCGATTATCTTTAAACTGAACAGATTATCTATAAACGCGCTTTACCACTCGATCAGCTTTAAACTGAACAGATTATCTATAAACACGCTGCACCACTCGATCAGCTTTAAACTGAACAGATTATCTATAAACACGCTGTACCACTCGATCAGCTTTAAACTGAACAGATTATCTATAAACACGCTGCACCACTTGATCAGCTGTAAACTAAACAGAATATCTACAAATACACTGTCCCACTTGATGAGGTGTAAACTAAACAGATTATCTATGAACAAGCTGTATCACTCGATCCGATTTAAACTGAGCAGACTATCTATAAACACGCTGTACCACTCGATCAGATTTCAACTAAACAGATTATGTATAAACACCCTGTATCACTCAATCAGTTTTAAACTGAACAGATTATCTATAAACACACTGTACCACTCGATCAGCTTTAAACTGAACTGATTATCTATAAACAGGCTGTACCACTCGATCAGCTTTAAACTGAACAGATTATCTATAAACACGCTGTACCACTGAATCAGCTTTAAACTGAACAGATTATCTATAAACACGCTGTACCACTCGATGAGCTTTAAACTGAACTGATTATCTATAAACACGCTGTACCACTGAATCAGCTTTAAACCGAACTGATTGTCTATAAACACGCTGTACCACATGATCAGCTTTAAACTGAACAGATTATCTTTGAACAGTCGCTACCGCTCGATCAGCAGCTACCTGAACTGATTATCTCTAAATTCGCTGCACCACTCGATCAGCTTTAATCTGAACAGATTATCTATAAACATGCTGTACCACTCGATCAGCTTTAAACTGAACAGATTATCTATAAACACGCTGCACCACTCGATCAGCTTTAAACTGAACTGATTATCTTTAAACACACTGTACCACTCGATCGGCTTTAAACTGATCAGATTATCTATAAACACGCTGTACCACTCGATCAGCTTTAAATTGAACAGATTATCTATAAACAGGCTGTACCACTCGATCAGCTTTAAACTGAACTGATTATCTATAAACACGCTGTACCACTTGATCAGCTTTAAATTGAACTGATTATCTATAAACAGGCTGTATTACTCGATCAGCTTTAAACTGATCAGATTATCTATAAACACGCTGTACCACTCGATCAGCTTTAAATTGAACAGATTATCTATAAACAGGCTGTACCACTCGATCAGCTTTAAACTGAACAGATTATCTATAAACATGCTGTACCACTTGATCAGCTTTAAATTGAACAGATTATCTATAAACAGGCTGTACCACTCGATCAGCTTTAAACTGAACAGATTATCTATAAGCACACTGTACCACTCGATGAGCTCTAAACTGAATTGATTATCTATAAACAGGCTGTACCACTCGATCAGCTTTAAACTGAACTGATTATCTATAAACAGGCTGTGCCACTCGATCAGCTTTAAACTGAACAGATTATCTATAAACACGCTATAGCACTCGATCAGCTTTAAAATGAATTGATTAAGTATAAACACGCTGTACCACTGAAACATCTTCAAACTGAACTGAAAATCTATAAACACGCAGCAGCACTCAACCAGCTTTAAACTGAACAGATTATCTATAAACACGCTGTACCACTTGATCAGCTTTACACTGAACTGATTAACTATAAACACGCTGTACCACTCGATCAGCTTTAAATTGAACAGATTATCTATAAACAGGCTGTACCACTCGATCAGCTTTAAACTGAACTGATTATCTAAAAGCACACTGTACCACTCGATCAGCTTTAAACTGAACTGATTATCTATAAACAGGCTGTACCACTCGATCTGCTTTAAACTGAACAGATTATCTATAAACACGCTATAGCACTCGATCAGCTTTAAAATGAATTGATTAACTATAAACACGCTGTACCACTGAAACAGCTTCAAACTGAACTGAAAATCTATAAACACGCTGCAGCACTCGACCAGCTTTAAACTGAGCAGATTATGTATAAACACGCTGTACCACTCGATTTGCGTTAAACTGAACAGATTATCTATAAACATGCTGTACCACTCGATCAGCTTTAAACTGAACTGATTATCTATAAACAGGCTGTGCCACTCGATCAGCTTTAAACTGAACAGATTATCTATAAACACGCTATAGCACTCGATCAGCTTTAAAATGAATTGATTAAGTATAAACACGCTGTACCACTGAAACATCTTCAAACTGAACTGAAAATCTATAAACACGCAGCAGCACTCAACCAGCTTTAAACTGAACAGATTATCTATAAACACGCTGTACCACTTGATCAGCTTTACACTGAACTGATTAACTATAAACACGCTGTACCACTCGATCAGCTTTAAATTGAACAGATTATCTATAAACAGGCTGTACCACTCGATCAGCTTTAAACTGAACTGATTATCTAAAAGCACACCGTACCACTCGATCAGCTTTAAACTGAACTGATTATCTATAAACAGGCTGTACCACTCGATCTGCTTTAAACTGAACAGATTATCTATAAACACGCTATAGCACTCGATCAGCTTTAAAATGAATTGATTAACTATAAACACGCTGTACCACTGAAACAGCTTCAAACTGAACTGAAAATCTATAAACACGCTGTACCACGCGATCAGCTTTAAACTGAGCAGATTATGTATAAACACGCTGTACCACTCGATTTGCGTTAAACTGAACAGATTATCTATAAACATGCTGTACCACTCGATCAGCTTTAAACTGAACTGATTAACTATAAACACGCTGTACCATTCGATCAGCTTTAAACTGAACAGATTAACTATAAACACGCTGTACCACTCGATCAGCTTTACACTGAACTGATTAACTATAAACACGCTGTACCATTCGATCAGCTTTAAACTGAACAGATTATCTATAAACACGCTGCACCATTCGATCAGCTTTAATCTGAACAGATTATCTATAAACACGCTGTACCTCTCGATCAGCTTTAATCTGAACAGGTTATCTATAAACACGCTGTACCTCTCGATCAGCTTTAATCTGAACAGGTTATCTATAAACATGCTGTACCGCTTGTTATGCTTTTTTTAAGCATTCTGATTTTTCTCAGAAGCAATGATTTGAAACCATACCCTCCAACCCATGATTAGATTTTTACCACCACTCCGTCATAAAAACATGGCTCTTTTTTCATTTTTTTTGATGTCTTTTGTTCAAGTTGATGTTATTCCAGTGTATAATGTATGTTGTTGGGCCGCTCATTGCAGAGCCCTGTTCTACACAGTGTTAACAATGTCCTTGACTCTCATCTCTACACCATCTCCTTTCTCCTGTTATTGTCACATTTCATTCCAACCTGTGCCTTGTTGACATGAAAGGACATGTTTATCACTAACTCCAGAGTAAGTACAATATTGGCCTCAGCCTCCTGGATGAGGTAAATGTGGATTGAGTTCGTATTCTGAGCATACACTGCAGAGCGACACAGTTGCTGTACTGAGGGACTGCTGCCTTGTCCCCTCGATGAGATGTGACTGTGACTGCCAATGATCATTCGTCACCACCTTGAAACCTTTCAAATTTCTCCCAGAGTCTTGGCCAATGATCATCCCTCACCAAACAACCCAGACCCTCCTGAAGCACTTTACAGCCAATGATGTTCTTTTGAAGTGAAGTCACTGATGGTAATGCTGCAGAGTGGGATTGTCACTATTCCAGAGACCCAGGGTAATGCTCTGGGGACCCGGATTCAAATCTACCATGGCACACATGAAATTTGAATTCAATATAATCTGGAATTAAAAGTCTAATGATGACCATGAAACCAGTGTCGATTGTTGTAAAAACCCCTCTGGGTCACAGATTTCCTTCCTTCAAGGACATTAGCCATCCTTCCCTGGCCTGCATGTGACATGACATGTAGCTGACTCAGAACCTAATGGCCTAGCCAGCCATTCAGTTGTAACAAACTGCTCCAAAGTCACAAAAAAGGACTGAAACTGAATGCACCACCTGGCATCAGGAACGACAACAGCAAACTCAGACCTGTCAACCCTGCAAAGTCCTCCTTACTAACATCTGGGGGCAAGTACCAAAATTGGGAGAGCTGTCTCTCAGACTAGTCAAGCAACAGCCTGACATAGACATCCTCACAGAACCTTACAGATAATATCGCACACTCCACCATCACCATCCCTGGGTATGTCCTGTCCCACTGGCAGGGCAGGCCCAGCAGAGTGGGCTGCACAGCGGTATACAGTCGGGAGGGAGCTGCCTGGGAGTCCTCAACATGTCTCATGGCATCAGGTCAAACATGGGCAAGGAAACCTCCTGCTGATTACCTCATACCGCCCTCCCTCAGCTGATGGATCAGTGCTCCTCCATGTGGAACATCACTTGGAGGAAGCACTGAGGATGGGATACAGGGTAATTTGATAATGTGGATTCAAAATTGGCTTCGTTGTAGGAGACAGAGGTTGATGACAGAAGGATGCTTTAGTAACTGGAATGTACTCTGGGTGGGGGACTTCAATGTCCATCACCAAGAGTGGCTTGGTAGCACCACTACTGACCGAGCTGGCCGAGTCCTAAACTTCTGAAGGAGAGAATCTATCTCCACTTGGAGAGGCAAGGTTTGATCAGGGATAGTCAGCATGGCTTTGTCAGAGGGAGGTCACGCCTAACAAGTTTGACTGAATTTTTTGAGGAGGCGACCAGGTGTGTAGATGAGGGTGGTGCAGTTCATGTGGTTTATATGGATTTCAGCAAAGCCTTTGACAAGGTCCCACATGGGAGACTTAGAAAGAAGGCAAATGCACATGGGATACAGGGTAATTTGATAAGGTGGGTTCAAAATTGGCTTAGTTGTAGGAGACAGAGGGTGATGACAGAAGGATGTTTTAGTGACTGAAAGCCAGTGTCCAGTGGTGTGCCACAGGGATCTGTGCTGGGTCCCCTATTATTTGTCATTTATATAAACGACATAGATGACTATGTGGGGGGTAGGATTAATAATTTTTTGGAGACTTAAAGATTGGCCAGGTGGTTAACAGTGAGGTTGAGTGACTTGGGCAACAGGTTGGTCAAATGTGCAGATGTGTGGTTTATGGAATTTAACCCTGAAAAGTGTGAGGTGATAACACTTTGGAAGGAGTAATTTGACAAGGAAGTATTCAATGAACGGCATGACATTAGGAAGTTCTGAGGAACAAAGGTACCTTGGCGTGTGAGTCCATAGATCTCTGAAGGCAGAGGGGCATGTTAGGGGGGTGGTGAAAAAGGCATATGGGACACTTGCCTTTATCAATCGAGGCATAGATTACAAAAGTAGGGAGTCATGTTGGAGTTGTATAGAGCCTTGGTGAGGCCACAGCTGGAGTACTGTGTGCAGTTCTGGTCGCCACATTATAGGAAGGATGTGAAATCCACTGGAGGGGGTGCAGAGGAGATTCACCAGGATGTTGCCTGAGATGAAACATTTAAGTTATGAAGAGAGGTTGATACAAATGGGTTGTTTACGTTGGAGCAGAGAAGACTGAGGGGCGACTTGATCGAGGTGTACAAGATTATGAAGGATATGGACAGGGTGGATAGGGAGCAGCTGATTCCTTCAATTGAAGGGTCAGTCACAAGGGGACATAAGTTCAAGGTGAGGGGCAGGAGGTTTGGGTGGGGGGGATGGGAGAACCCTGTAACAGAGCAATATGCTGAGTTACAGGATGGTACAGTGAGTTACAGGACAGTACAGTGAGTTACAGGGTAGTAAACTGAGTTACAGGATCCTGTAACAGGAAAGTATGGTGAGTTACAGGGCACTACACTGAGTTACAGGGCAATACGATGAGTTAAGGGGCAGTATGATGAGTTACAGGCCAGTACGATGAGTTACGGGGCAGTACGATGAGTTACAGAGCGGTACGATGAGGTACGGAGCGGTACGATGAGTTACAGGGCAGTATGATGAGTTACAGGGCAGTACGATGAGTTACAGGGCAATACGATGAGTTATGGGGCAGTACGATGAGTTATGGGGCAGTACGAGGAGTTAAAGGGTAGTACGATGAGTTACGGGCAGTATGATGAGTTATGGGGCAGTACGATGAGTTACAGGGCAGTACAATGAGTTACGGGCTAGTATGATGAGTTACGGGGCAGTATGATGAGTTACGGGGCAGTACGATGTGTTACGGGGCAGTACGATGAGTTACACGACAGTACGATGAGTTACAGGGCGGGACGATGAGTTATGCAGCGGTACGATGAGTTACATGGCAGTACGATGAGTTACGGGGCAGTATGATGAGTTACGGGGCAGTACAATGAGTTAAATGGGAGTACAATGAGTTACGGGGCAGTACGATGAGTTACAAGACAGTATGATGAGTTACGGGGCAGTACGATGAGTTACGGGGCAGTACGATGAGAAACAAGACATTATGATGAGTTACGGGGCAGTACGATGAGTTACACGGCAGTATGATAAGTTACACGGCAGTACAATGAGTTACGGGGCAGTATGACTAGTTATGGCGCAGTACGATGAGTTACAGGGCAGTACGATGAGTTATGGCGCAGTACGATGAGTTACAGGGCAGTACGTTGAGTTACGGGGCAGTACGATGAGTAATGGGGCAGTACGATGAGTTACAGGGCAGTATGATGAGTTACGCGGCAGTACGATGAGTTACAGGGCAGTACGATGAGTTACGCGGCAGTATGATGAGTAACGGGGCAGTACGATGAGTTACACGGCAGTACATTGAGTTACGGGGCAGTACGATGAGATACAGGGCAGTACGATGTGTTACAGGGCAGTACGATGAGTTACATGGCAGTACGATGAGTTACGCAGTAGTACGATGAGTTACAGGGAGATACGATGAGTTACGGGGCAGTACGATGAGTTACAGGGCAGTACGATGAGTTACGCGGCAGTACGATGAGTTACAGGGCAGTACGATGATTTATGGGGCAGTACGATGAGTTGTGGGCAGTACGATGAGTTACGGAACGGTACAATGATTTATGGGGCAGTACGATGAGTTACAGGGCAGTACGATGAGTTATGGTGCAGTACGATGAGTTACAAGACGGTATGATGAGTTACGGGGCAGTACGATGAGTTACGCGGCAGTACGATGAGAAACAAGACATTATGATGAGTTACGGGGCAGTACGATGAGTCACACGGCAGTACAAAGAGTTACGGGGCAGAACGATGAGGTACACGGCAGTACGATGAGTTACACGGCAGTACAATGGGTTACGGGGCAGTACGACGAGTTATGGCACAGTACGATGAGTTACGCGGCAGTACGATGAGTTACAGGGCTGTATGATGAGTTACGCGAGGGTACGATGAGTTACGCGGCAGTACGAAGAGATACGCGGCAGTACGATGAATTATGGGGCAGTACGATGAGTTACACAGCCGTACGATGAGTTACAGGGCAGTACGCTGAGTTACGCGGCAGTACGATGAGTGACAGGGCAGTACGAAGAGTTACGGGGCAGTACGATGAATTATGTGGCAGTATGATGAGTTACGGGGCAGTACGATAAGTTACGGGGCAGTACGATGATTTATGGGGCAGTACGATGAGTTGTGGGCAGTACGATGAGTTACGGAACGGTACAATGATTTATGGGGCAGTACGATGAGTTACAGGGCAGTACGATGAGTTATGGTGCAGTACGATGAGTTACAAGACGGTATGATGAGTTACGGGGCAGTACGATGAGTTACGCGGCAGTACGATGAGAAACAAGACATTATGATGAGTTACGGGGCAGTACGATGAGTTACACGGCAGTACAATGAGATACATGGCAGTACGATGAGTCACACGGCAGTACAAAGAGTTACGGGGCAGAACGATGAGGTACACGGCAGTACGATGAGTTACACGGCAGTACAATGGGTTACGGGGCAGTACGACGAGTTATGGCACAGTACGATGAGTTACAGGGCAGTACGATGAGTTATGGCGCAGTACGATGAGTTACAGGGCAGTACGATGAGTTACAGGGCAGTACGATGAGTTATGGGGCAGTACGATGAGTTACAGGGCAGTACGATGAGTTACGCGGCAGTACAATGAGTTACACGGCAGTACGATGAGTTACGGGGCAGTACGATGAGTTACGCAGCAATATGATGAGTAACGGGGCAGTACGATGAGTTACACGGCAGTACATTGAGTTACGGGGCAGTACGATGAGATACAGGGCAGTACGATGATTTACAGGGAGATACGATGAGTTACGGGGCAGTACGATGAGTTACAGGGCAGTACGATGAGTTACACGGCAGTACGATGAGTTACAGGGCTGTATGATGAGTTACGCGAGGGTACGATGAGTTACGCGGCAGTACGAAGAGTTACGCGGCAGTACGATGAATAATGGGGCAGTACGATGAGTTACACAGCAGTACGATGAGTTACAGGGCAGTACGCTGAGTTACGCGGCAGTACGATGAGTTACAGGGCAGTACGAAGAGTTACGGGGCAGTACGATGAATTATGTGGCAGTACGATGAGTTACGGGGCAGTACGATGAGTTACGGGGCAGTACGATGATTTATGGGGCAGTACGATGAGTTACGGTGCAGCACGATGAGTTATGGCGCAGTATGATGAGTTGTGGGGCAGTACGATGAGTTACGGGGCAGTACGATGAGTTACAGGGCAGTACGATGAGTTACGGAGCGGTACGATGAGTTACTGGGCAGTACGATGAGTTACTGGGCAGTACGATGAGTTACGGGTCAGTACGATGAGTTACACGGCAGTACGATGAGTTACAGGGCAGTACGATGAGTTACAGGGCAGTACATTGAGTTACGGGGCAGTACGATGAGTTACGGGGCAGTATGATGAGTTACAGGGCAGTACGATGAGTTACGGGGCAGTATGATGAGTTACGCGGCAGTACGATGAGTTACGGGGCAGTATGATGAGTTACAGGGCAGTACGGTGAGTTACGGGCCAGTATGATGAGTTACGCAGCAGTATGATGAGGTAGGGGCAGTAGGATGTGTTATGGGGCAGTACGATGAGTTACATGGCAGTACGATGAGTTATAGGGCGGTACAAGGAGTTACGCAGCGGTACGATGAGTTACATGGCATTACAATGAGTTACGGGGCAGTATGATGAGTTACGGGGCAGTACAATGAGTTAAATGGGAGTACGATGAGTTACGGGGCAGTACGATGAGTTACACGGCAGTACGATGAGTTACAGGGCAGTACGATGAGTTACGGGGCAGTACATTGAGTTACGGGGCAGTACGATGAGTTACAGGGCAGTATGATGAGTTACGCGGCAGTACGATGAGTTACGGGCAGTACGATGAGTTACGGGCCAGTATGATGAGTTACGCAGCAGTATGATGAGTTACGGGGCAGTACGATGTGTTATGGGGCAGTACGATGAGTTACGGGGCAGTACGATGAGTTATAGGGCGGTACAAGGAGTTACGCAGCGGTACGATGAGTTACATGGCATTACGATGAGTTACGGGGCAGTATGATGAGTTACGGGGCAGTACAATGAGTTAAATGGGAGTACGATGAGTTACAGGGCAGTACGATAAGTTACGGGGCAGGACGATGAGTTACGTGGCAGTACGATGAGTTATGGCGCAGTACGATGAGTTACGGGGAAGTACGATGAGTTGCATGGCAGTACGATGAGTTACAGGGCAGTACGATGAGTTACGGGCTAGTATGATGAGTTATGGGGCAGTATGATGAGTTACGGGGCAGTACGATGTGTTACGGGGCAGTACGATGAGTTACACGGCAGTACGATGAGTTACAGGGCGGAATGATGAGTTACGCAGTGGTACAATGAGTTACATGGCAGTACGATGAGTTACGGGGCAGTATGATGAGTTACGGGGCAGTACAGTGAGTTAAATGGGAGTACAATGAGTTACGGGGCAGTACGATGAGTTACAAGACAGTATGATGAGTTACGGGGCCGTACGATGAGTTACGGGGCAGTACGATGAGAAACAAGACGTTAAGATGAGTTACTGCGCAGTACGATGAGTTACGGGGCAGTACGATGAGTTATGGCGCAGTACGATGAGTTACAGGGCAGTACGATGAGTTATGGGGCAGTACAATGAGTTATACGGCAGTACGATGAGTTACGGGGCAGTACGATGAGTTACAGGGCAGTACGATGAGTTACGCGGCAGTATGATGAGTAACGGGGCAGTACGATGAGTTACACGGCAGTACATTGAGTTACGGGGCAGTACGATGAGATACAGGGCAGTACGATGTGTTACAGGGCAGTACGATGAGTTATGGGGCAGTATGATGAGTTACAGGGCAGTACAATGAGTTACGGGCCAGTATGATGAGTTACGGGGCAGTACGATGTGTTACGAGGCAGTATGATGAGTTACACGGCAGTACGATGAGTTACAGGGCGGTACGATGAGTTACGCAGTGGGATGATGAGTTACATGGCATTACGATGGTGTTACAGGGCAGTATGATGAGTTACGTGGCAGTAGAATGAGTTAAATGGGAGTACGATGAGGTACGGGGCAGTACAATGAGTTACAATACAGTATGATGGGTTACGGGGCAGTACGATGAGTTACGGGGCAGTACAATGAGAAACAAGACATTATGATGAGTTACCGGGCAGAACGACGAGTTGCGGCGCAGTACGATGAGTTACGGCGCAGTACGATGTGTTACGGGGAAGTACGATGAGTTATGGGGCGGTACGATGAGCTACACGGCAGTACAATGAGTTACGGGGCAGTACGATGAGTTATGGGGCAGTATGATGAGTTACAGGGCAGTACAATGAGTTACACGGCAGTACATTGAGTTACGGGGCAGTACGATGAGTTACAGGGCAGTATGATGTGTTACAGGGCAGTACGATGAGTTACACGGCAGTACGATGAGTTACGCGGTAGTACGATGAGTTACAGGGAGATACGATGAGTTACAGGGCAGTACGATGAGTTACAGGGAGATACGATGAGTTACGTGTCAGTACGATGAGTTGCAGGGCTGTATGATGAGTTATGCGAGGTTACGATGAGTTACGCGGCAGTACGAAAAGTTACGCGGCCGTACGATGAATTATGGGGCAGTATGATGAGTTACACAGCAGTACGATGAGTTACAGGGCAGTACGCTGAGTTACGCGGCAGTACGATGAGTTACAGGGCAGTACAGTGAGTTACACGGCAGTACGATGAATTACGTGGCAGTACAATGAGTTACAGGGCAGTACGATGAGTTATGGGGCAGTACGATGAGTTACAGGGCAGTACGATGAGTTACGCGGCAGTACAATGAGTTACACGGCAGTACGATGAGTTACGGGGCAGTACGATGAGTTACGCGGCAGTATGATGAGTAACGGGGCAGTACAATGAGTTACACGGCAGTACATTGAGTTACTGGGCAGTACGATGAGATACAGGGCAGTACGATGATTTACAAGGAGATACGATGAGTTACGGGGCAGTACGATGAGTTACAGGGCAGTACGATGAGTTACACGGCAGTACGATGAGTTACAGGGCTGTATGATGTGTTACGCGAGGGTACGATGAGTTACGCGGCAGTACGAAGAGTTACGCGGCAGTACGATGAATTATGGCGCAGTACGATGAGTTACACAGCAGTACGATGAGTTACAGGGCAGTACGCTGAGTTACGCGGCAGTACGATGAGTTACAGGGCAGTACGAAGAGTTACGGGGCAGTACGATGAGTTATGGGGCAGTACGATGATTTATGGGGCAATACGATGAGTTATGGTGCAGTACGATGAGTTATGGCGCAGTATGATGAGTTGTGGGGCAGTATGATGAGTTACGGGGCAGTACGATGAGTTACAGGGCAGTACGATGAGTTACGGAGCGGTACGATGAGTTACGGGGCAGTACGATGAGTTACTGGGCAGTACGATGAGCTACGGGGCAGTATGATGAGTTACACGGCAGTATGATGAGTTACAGGGCAGTACGATGAGTTACAGGCAGTACATTGAGTTACGGGGCAGTACGATGAGTTACGGGGCAGTACGATGAGTTACAGGGCAGTACGATGAGTTACGGAGCAGTATGATGAGTTACGCGGCAGTACGATGAGTTACGGGCAGTACGATGAGTTACGGGGCAGTATGATGAGTTACAGGGCAGTACGGTGAGTTACGGGCCAGTATGATGAGTTACGCAGCAGTATGATGAGTTACGGGGCAGTACGATGTGTTATGGGGCAGTACGATGAGTTACATGGCAGTACGATGAGTTATAGGGCGGTACAAGGAGTTACGCAGCGGTACGATGAGTTACATGGCATTACAATGAGTTACGGGGCAGTATGATGAGTTACGGGGCAGTACAATGAGTTAAATGGTAGTACGATGAGTTACGGGGCAGTACGATAAGTTACGGGGCAGGACGATGAGTTACGTGGCAGTACGATGAGTTATGGCGCAGTACGATGAGTTACGGGGAAGTACGATGAGTTACGGGGCAGTACGATGAGTTACGGGGCAGTACGATGAGTTACGGGCAGTACGATGAGTTACGGAGTGGTACGATGAGTTACGGGGCAGTACGATGAGTTGCATGGCAGTACGATGAGTTACAGGGCAGTAGGATGAGTTACAGGGCAGTACGATGAGTTACGGGCTAGTATGATGAGTTACGGGGCAGTATGATGAGTTACGGGGCAGTACGATGTGTTACGGGGCAGTACGATGAGTTACACGGCAGTACGATGAGTTACAGGGCGGAATGATGAGTTACGCAGTGGTACGATGAGTTACATGGCAGTACGATGAGTTACGGGGCAGTATGATGAGTTACGGGGCAGTACAGTGAGTTAAATGGGAGTACAATGAGTTACGGGGCAGTACGATGAGTTACAAGACAGTATGATGAGTTACGGGGCCGTACGATGAGTTACGGGGCAGTACGATGAGAAACAAGATGTTATGATGAGTTACTGCGCAGTACGATGAGTTACGGGGCATTACGATGAGTTACAGCGCAGTACGATGAGTTACAGGGCAGTACGATGAGTTACGGGGCAGTACGATGAGTTACACGGCAGTACGATGAGTTACAGGGCAGTACGATGAGTTACGCGGCAGTATGATGAGTAACGGGGCAGTACGATGAGTTACACGGCAGTACATTGAGTTACGGGGCAGTACGATGAGATACAGGGCAGTACGATGTGTTACAGGGCAGTACGATGAGTTATGGGGCAGTATGATGAGTTACAGGGCAGTACGATGATTTACGGGCCAGTATGATGAGTTACGGGGCAGTACGATGTGTTACGGGGCAGTATGATGAGTTACACGGCAGTACGATGAGTTACAGGGCGGTACGATGAGTTACACAGTGGGATGATGAGTTACATGGCATTACGATGGTGTTACAGGGCAGTATGATGAGTTACGTGGCAGTAGAATGAGTTAAATGGGAGTACGATGAGGTACGGGGCAGTACAATGAGTTACAATACAGTATGATGGGTTACGGGGCAGTACGATGAGTTACGGGGCAGTACGATGAGAAACAAGACATTATGATGAGTTACCGGGCAGTACGACGAGTTGCGGCGCAGTACGATGAGTTACGGCGCAGTACGATGAGTTATGGCGCAGTACGATGTGTTACGGGGAAGTACGATGAGTTATGGGGCGGTACGATGAGTTACACGGCAGTACGATGAGTTACGGGGCAGTACGATGAGTTATGGGGCAGTATGATGAGTTACAGGGCAGTACGATGTGTTACAGGGCAGTACGATGAGTTACGGGGCAGTACGATGAGTTACGCGGTAGTACGATGAGTTACAGGGAGATACGATGAGTTACAGGGCAGTACGATGAGTTACAGGGAGATACGATGAGTTACGTGTCAGTACGATGAGTTGCAGGGCTGTATGATGAGTTACGCGAGGTTACGATGAGTTACGCGGCAGTACGAAAAGTTACGCGGCAGTACGATGAATTATGGGGCAGTATGATGAGTTACACAGCAGTACGATGAGTTACAGGGCAATACGCTGAGTTACGCGGCAGTACGATGAGTTACAGGGCAGTACAGTGAGTTTCACGGCAGTACGATGAATTACGTGGCAGTACAATGAGTTACGGGGCAGTACGATGAGTTAAGGGGCAGTACGATGATTTATGTGGCATTACGATGAGTTACGGGGAAGTACGATGAGTTATGGGGCGGTACGATGAGTTATGGGGCAGTATGATGAGTTACAGGGCAGTACGATGAGTTACACGGCAGTACATTGAGTTACGGGGCAGTACGATGAGTTACACGGCAGTACGATGTGTTACAGGGCAGTACGATGAGTTACACGGCAGTACGATGAGTTACACGGTAGTACGATGAGTTATAGGGAGATACGATGAGTTACAGGGCAGTACGATGAGTTATGGGGCAGTACGATGAGTTACGTGGCAGTACGATGAGTTATGGCGCAGTACGATGAGTTATGGGGCAATACGATGAGTTATGGGGCAGTACGATGAGTTACAGGGCTGTACGATGAGTTACGGGCAGTACGATGAGTTACGGAGTGGTACGATGAATTACGGGGCAGTACGATGAGTTACAGGGCAGTACGATGAGTAACGGGGCAGTACGATGAGTTACAGGGCAGTACGATGAGTTACACGGCAGTACATTGAGTTACGGGGCAGTACGATGAGTTACAGGGCAGTACGATGTGTTACAGGGCAGTATGATGAGTTACACGGCAGTACGATGAGTTACGCGGCAGTACGATGAGTTATAGGGATATACGATGAGTTACAGGGCAGTACGATGAGTTACAGGGAGATACGATGAGTTACGTGTCAGTACGATGAGTTGCAGGGCTGTATGATGAGTTACGCGAGGTTACGATGAGTTACGCGGCAGAACGAAAAGTTACGCGGCAGTACGATGAATTATGGGGCAGTATGATGAGTTACACAGCAGTACGATGAGTTACAGGGCAGTACGCTGAGTTACGCGGCAGTACGATGAGTTACAGGGCAGTACAGTGAGTTTCACGGCAGTACGATGAATTACGTGGCAGTACAATGAGTTACGGGGCAGTACGATGAGTTAAGGGGCAGTACGATGATTTATGGGGCAGTACGATGAGTTACGGTGCAGTACGATGAGTTATGGCGCAGTATGATGAGTTGTGGGGCAGTACGATGAGTTACGGGGCAGTACGATGAGTTACAGGGCAGTATGATGAGTTACGGAGCGGTACGATGAGTTACGGGGCAGTACGATGAGTTACTAGGCAGTACGATGAGTTACGGGGCAGTACGATGAGTTACACGGCAGTACGATGAGTTACAGGGCAGTACGATGAGTTACAGGGCAGTACATTGAGTTACGGGGCAGTACGATGAGTTACGGGGCAGTATGATGAGTTACAGGGCAGTACGATGAGTTACGGGGCAGTATGATGAGTTACGCGGCAGTACGATGAGTTACATGGCATTACAATGAGTTACAGGGCAGTATGATGAGTTACGGGGCAGTACAATGAGTTAAATGGGAGTATGATGAGTTCGGGGCAGTACGATGTGTTATGGGGCAGTACGATGAGTTACATGGCAGTACGATGAGTTATAGGGCGGTACAAGGAGTTACGCAGCGGTACGATAAGTTACATGGCATTACAATGAGTTACGGGGCAGTATGATGAGTTACGGGGCAGTACAATGAGTTAAATGGGAGTACGATGAGTTACGGGGCAGTACGATAAGTTACGAGGCAGGACGATGAGTTACGTGGCAGTATGATGAGTTATGGCGCAGTACGATGAGTTACGGGGAAGTACGATGAGTTACACGGCAGTACGATGAGATACCTGGCAGTACGATGAGTCACACGGCAGTACAAAGAGTTACGGGGCAGAACGATGAGTTACACGGCAGTACGATGAGTTACACGGCAGTACAATGAGTTACGGGGCAGTACGACGAGTTATGGCGCAGTACAATGAGTTACAGGGCAGTACAGTGAGTTACACGGCAGTACGATGAATTACGTGGCAGTACAATGAGTTACGGGGCAGTACGATGAGTTATGGGGCAGTACGATGAGTTACAGGGCAGTACGATGAGTTACGCAACAGTACAATGAGTGACACGGCAGTACGATGAGTTACGCGGCAGTATGATGAGTAACGGGTCAGTACGATGAGTTACACGGCAGTACATTGAGTTACGGGGCAGTACGATGAGATACAGGGCAGTACGATGATTTACAGGGAGATACGATGAGTTACGGGGCAGTACGATGAGTTACAGGGCAGTACGATGAGTTACACGGCAGTACGATGAGTTACAGGGCTGTATGATGAGTTACGCGAGGGTACGATGAGTTACGCGGCAGTACGAAGAGTTACGCGGCAGTACGATGAATTATGGCGCAGTACGATGAGTTACACAGCAGTACGATGAGTTACAGGGCAGTACGCTGAGTTATGCGGCAGTACGATGAGTTACAGGGCAGTACGAAGAGTTACGGGGCAGTACGATGAATTATGTGGCAGTATGATGAGTTACGGGGCAGTACGATGAGTTACGGGGCAGTACGATGATTTATGGGGCAGTACGATGAGTTACGGTGCAGTACGATGAGTTATGGCGCAGTATGATGAGTTGTGGGGCAGTACGATGAGTTACAGGGCAGTACGATGAGTTACACGGCAGTACGATGAGTTACAGGGCAGTACGATGAGTTACGGGGCAGTACATTGAGTTACGGGGCAGTACGATGAGTTACAGGGCAGTATGATGAGTTACGCGGCAGTACGAAGAGTTACGGGCAGTACGATGAGTTACGGGGCAGTATGATGAGTTACAGGGCAGTACGGTGAGTTACGGGCCAGTATGATGAGTTACGCAGCAGTATGATGAGTTACGGGGCAGTACGATGTGTTATGGGGCAGTACGATGAGTTACGGGGCAGTACGATGAGTTATAGGGCGGTACAAGGAGTTACGCAGCGGTACGATGAGTTACATGGCATTACGATGAGTTGCGGGGCAGTATGATGAGTTACGGGGCAGTACAATGAGTTAAATGGGAGTACGATGAGTTACGGGGCAGTACGATAAGTTACGGGGCAGGACGATGAGTTACGTGGCAGTACGATGAGTTATGGCGCAGTACGATGAGTTACGGGGAAGTACGATGAGTTACGGGGCAGTACGATGAGTTACGGGGCAGTACGATGAGTTACGGGCAGTACAATGAGTTACGGAGTGGTACAATGAGTTACGGGGCAGTACGATGAGTTGCATGGCAGTACGATGAGTTACAGGGCAGTAGGATGAGTTACAGGGCAGTACGATGAGTTACGGGCTAGTATGATGAGTTATGGGGCAGTATGATGAGTTACGGGGCAGTACGATGTGTTACGGGGCAGTACGATGAGTTACACGGCAGTACGATGAGTTACAGGGCGGAATGATGAGTTACGCAGTGGTACGATGAGTTACATGGCAGTACGATGAGTTACGGGGCAGTATGATGAGTTACGGGGCAGTACAGTGAGTTAAATGGGAGTACAATGAGTTACGGGGCAGTACGATGAGTTACAAGACAGTATGATGAGTTACGGGGCCGTACGATGAGTTACGGGGCTGTACGATGAGAAACAAGACGTTATGATGAGTTACTGCGCAGTACGATGAGTTACGGGGCAGTACGATGAGTTATGGCGCAGTACGATGAGTTACAGGGCAGTACGATGAGTTATGGGGCAGTACAATGAGTTACACGGCAGTATGATGAGTAACGGGGCAGTACGATGAGTTACACGGCAGTACATTGAGTTACGGGGCAGTACGATGAGATACAGGGCAGTACGATGTGTTACAGGGCAGTACGATGAGTTATGGGGCAGTATGATGAGTTACAGGGCAGTACAATGAGTTACGGGCCAGTATGATGAGTTACGGGGCAGTACGATGTGTTACGGGGCAATATGATGAGTTACACGGCAGTACGATGAGTTACAGGGTGGTACGATGAGTTACGCAGTGGGATGATGAGTTACATGGCATTACAATGGTGTTACAGGGCAGTATGATGAGTTACGTGGCAGTAGAATGAGTTAAATGGGAGTACGATGAGGTACGGGGCAGTACAATGAGTTACAATACAGTATGATGGGTTACGGGGCAGTACGATGAGTTACGGGGCAGTACAATGAGAAACAAGACATTATGATGAGTTACCAGGCAGAACGACGAGTTGCGGCGCAGTACGATGAGTTACGGCGCAGTACGATGAGTTATGGCGCAGTACGATGTGTTACGGGGAAGTACGATGAGTTATGGGGCGGTACGATGAGTTACACGGCAGTACAATGAGTTACGGGGCAGTACGATGAGTTACACGGCAGTACAATGAGTTACGGGGCAGTACGATGAGTTATGGGGCAGTATGATGAGTTACAGGGCAGTACAATGAGTTACACGGCAGTACATTGAGTTACGGGGCAGTACGATGTGTTACAGGGCAGTATGATGTGTTACAGGGCAGTACGATGAGTTACACGGCAGTACGATGAGTTACGCGGTAGTACGATGAGTTATAGGGAGATACGATGAGTTACAGGGCAGTACGATGAGTTACAGGGAGATACGATGAGTTACGTGTCAGTACGATGAGTTGCAGGGCTGTATGATGAGTTATGCGAGGTTACGATGAGTTACGCGGCAGTACGAAAAGTTACGCGGCAGTACGATGAATTATGGGGCAGTATGATGAGTTACGCGGCAGTACGATGAGTTACAGGGCAGTACAGTGAGTTACACGGCAGTACGATGAATTACGTGGCAGTACAATGAGTTACAGGGCAGTACGATGAGTTATGGGGCAGTACGATGAGTTACAGGGCAGTACGATGAGTTACGCGGCAGTACAATGAGTTACACGGCAGTACGATGAGTTACGGGGCAGTACGATGAGTTACGCGGCAGTATGATGAGTAACGGGGCAGTACGATGAGTTACACGGCAGTACATTGAGTTACGGGGCAGTACGATGAGATACAGCGCAGTACGATGATTTACAGGGAGATACGATGAGTTACGGGGCAGTACGATGAGTTACAGGGCAGTACGATGAGTTACACGGCAGTACGATGAGTTACAGGGCTGTATGATGATTTACGCGTGGGCACGATGAGTTACGCGGCAGTACGAAGAGTTACGCGGCAGTACGATGAATTATGGGGCAGTACGATGAGTTACACAGCAGTACGATGAGTTACAGGGCAGTACGCTGAGTTACGCGGCAGTACAATGAGTTACAGGTCAGTACGAAGAGTTACGGGGCAGTACGATGAATTATGTGGCAGTACGATGAGTTACGGGGCAGTACGATGAGTTACGGGGCAGTACGATGATTTATGGGGCAGTACGATGAGTTATGGTGCAGTACGATGAGTTATGGCGCAGTATGATGAGTTGTGGGGCAGTATGATGAGTTACGGGGCAGTACGATGAGTTACAGGGCAGTACGATGAGTTACGGAGCGGTACGATGAGTTACGGGGCAGTACGATGAGTTACTGGGCAGTACGATGAGTTACGGGGCAGTATGATGAGTTACACGGCAGTACGATGAGTTACAGGGCAGTACGATGAGTTACAGGGCAGTACATTGAGTTACGGGGCAGTACGATGAGTTACGGGGCAGTACGATGAGTTACAGGGCAGTACGATGAGTTACGGGGCAGTATGATGAGTTACGCGGCAGTACGATGAGTTACGGGCAGTACGATGAGTTACGGGGCAGTATGATGAGTTACAGGGCAGTACGGTGAGTTACGGGCCAGTATGATGAGTTACGCAGCAGTATGATGAGTTACGGGGCAGTACGATGTGTTATGGGGCAGTACGATGAGTTACATGGCAGTACGATGAGTTATAGGGCGGTACAAGGAGTTACGCAGCGGTACGATGAGTTACATGGCATTACGATGAGTTACGGGGCAGTATGATGAGTTACGGGGCAGTACGATGAGTTAAATGGGAGTACGATGAGTTACGGGGCAGTACGATAAGTTACGGGGCAGGACGATGAGTTACGTGGCAGTACGATGAGTTATGGCGCAGTACGATGAGTTACGGGGAAGTACGATGAGTTACGGGGCAGTACGATGAGTTACGGGGCAGTACGATGAGTTACGGGCAGTACGATGAGTTACGGAGTGGTACGATGAGTTACGGGGCAGTACGATGAGTTGCATGGCAGTACGATGAGTTACAGGGCAGTAGGATGAGTTACAGGGCAGTACGATGAGTTACGGGCTAGTATGATGAGTTACGGGGCAGTATGATGAGTTACGGGGCAGTACGATGTGTTACGGGGCAGTACGATGAGTTACACGGCAGTACGATGAGTTAAAGGGCGGAATGATGAGTTACGCAGTGGTACGATGAGTTACATGGCAGTACGATGAGTTATGGGGCAGTATGATGAGTTACGGGGCAGTACAGTGAGTTAAATGGGAGTACAATGAGTTACGGGGCAGTACGATGAGTTACAAGACAGTATGATGAGTTACGGGGCCGTACGATGAGTTACGGGGCAGTACGATGAGAAACAAGATGTTATGATGAGTTACTGCGCAGTACGATGAGTTACGGGGCAGTACGATGAGTTACGGCGCAGTACGATGAGTTACAGGGCAGTACGATGAGTTACGGGGCAGTACGATGAGTTACACGGCAGTACGATGAGTTACAGGGCAGTACGATGAGTTACGCGGCAGTATGATGAGTAACGGGGCAGTACGATGAGTTACACGGCAGTACATTGAGTTACGGGGCAGTACGATGAGATACAGGGCAGTACGATGTGTTACAGGGCAGTACGATGAGTTATGGGGCAGTATGATGAGTTACAGGGCAGTACGATGATTTACGGGCCAGTATGATGGGTTACGGGGCAGTACGATGTGTTACGGGGCAGTATGATGAGTTACACGGCAGTACGATGAGTTACAGGGCGGTACGATGAGTTACACAGTGGGATGATGAGTTACATGGCATTACGATGGTGTTACAGGGCAGTATGATGAGTTACGTGGCAGTAGAATGAGTTACGGGGCAGTACAATGAGTTACAATACAGTATGATGGGTTACGGGGCAGTACGACAAGTTGCGGCGCAGTACGATGAGCTACGGCGCAGTACGATGAGTTATGGCGCAGTACGATGTGTTACGGGGAAGTACGATGAGTTATGGGGCGGTACGATGAGTTACACGGCAGTACGATGAGTTACGGGGCAGTACGATGAGTTATGGGGCAGTATGATGAGTTACAGGGCAGTACGATGAGTTACACGGCAGTACATTGAGTTACGGGGCAGTACGATGAGTTACAGGGCAGTACGATGTGTTACAGGGCAGTACGATGAGTTACACGGCAGTACGATGAGTTACGCGGTAGTACGATGAGTTATAGGGAGATACGATGAGTTACAGGGCAGTACGATGAGTTACAGGGAGATACGATGAGTTACGTGTCAGTACGATGAGTTGCAGGGCTGTATGATGAGTTACGCGAGGTTACGATGAGTTACGCGGCAGTACGAAAAGTTACGCGGCAGTACGATGAATTATGGGGCAGTATGATGAGTTACACAGCAGTACGATGAGTTACAGGGCAGTACGCTGAGTTACGCGGCAGTACGATGAGTGACAGGGCAGTACAGTGAGTTACACGGCAGTACGATGAATTACGTGGCAGTACAATGAGTTACAGGGCAGTACGATGAGTTAAGGGGCAGTACGATGATTTATGGGGCAGTACGATGAGTTACGTGGCAGTACGATGAGTTATGGCGCAGTACGATGAGTTGTGGGGCAATACGATGAGTTACAGGGCAGTACGATGAGTTACACGGCAGCACGATGAGTTCCGCGGTAGTACGATGAGTTATAGGGAGATACGATGAGTTACAGGGCAGTACGATGAGTTACAGGGAGATACGATGAGTTACGTGTCAGTACGATGAGTTGCAGGGCTGTATGATGAGTTACGCGAGGTTACGATGAGTTACGCGGCAGTACGAAAAGTTACGCGGCAGTACGATGAATTATGGGGCAGTATGATGAGTTACACAGCAGTACGATGAGTTACAGAGCAGTACGCTGAGTTACGCGGCAGTACGATGAGTTACAGGGCAGTACAGTGACTTACACGGCAGTACGATGAATTACGTGGCAGTACAATGAGTTACGGGGCAGTACGATGAGTTAAGGGGCAGTACGATGATTTATGGGGCAGTACGATGAGTTACGTGGCAGTACGATGAGTTATGGCGCAGTACGATGAGTTGTGGGGCAATACAATGAGTTATGGGGCAGTACGATGAGTTACAGGGCTGTACGATGAGTTACGGGCAGTACGATGAGTTACGGAGTGGTACGATGAATTACGGGGCAGTACGATGAGTTACAGGGCAGTACGATGAGTTACACGGCAGTACATTGAGTTACGGAGCAGTACGATGAGTTACAGGGCAGTACGATGTGTTACAGGGCAGTATGATGAGTTACACGGCAGTACGATGAGTTACGCAGTAGTACGATGAGTTATAGGGAGATACGATGAGTTACAGGGCAGTACGATGAGTTACAGGGAGATGCGATGAGTTACGTGTCAGTACGATGAGTTGCAGGGCTGTATGATGAGTTACGCGAGGTTACGATGAGTTACGCGGCAGTACGAAAAGTTACGCGGCAGTACGATGAATTATGGGGCAGTATGATGAGTTACACAGCAGTACGATGAGTTACAGGGCAATACGCTGAGTTACGCGGCAGTACGATGAGTTACAGGGCAGTACAGTGAGTTTCACGGCAGTACGATGAATTACGTGGCAGTACAATGAGTTACGGGGCAGTACGATGAGATAAGGGGCAGTACGATGATTTATGGGGCAGTACGATGAGTTACGGGGAAGTACGATGAGTTATGGGGCGGTACGATGAGTTATGGGGCAGTACGATGAGTTACGGGGCAGTACGATGAGTTATGGGGCAGTATGATGAGTTACAGGGCAGTACGTTGAGTTTCACGGCAGTACATTGAGTTACGGGGCAGTACGATGAGTTACACGGCAGTACGATGTGTTACAGGGCAGTACGATGAGTTACACGGCAGTACGATGAGTTACGCGGTAGTACGATGAGTTATAGGGAGATACGATGAGTTACAGGGCAGTACGATGAGTTACAGGGAGATGCGATGAGTTACGTGTCAGTACGATGAGTTGCAGGGCTGTATGATGAGTTACGCGAGGTTACGATGAGTTACGCGGCAGTACGAAAAGTTACGCGGCAGTACGATGAATTATGGGGCAGTATGATGAGTTACACAGCAGTACGATGAGTTACAGGGCAATACGCTGAGTTACGCGGCAGTACGATGAGTTACAGGGCAGTACAGTGAGTTTCACGGCAGTACGATGAATTACGTGGCAGTACAATGAGTTACGGGGCAGTACGATGAGTTAAGGGGCAGTACGATGATTTATGGGGCAGTACGATGAGTTACGGGGAAGTACGATGAGTTATGGGGCGGTACGATGAGTTACACGGCAGTACGATGAGTTACGGGGCAGTACGATGAGTTATGGGGCAGTATGATGAGTTACAGGGCAGTACGTTGAGTTTCACGGCAGTACATTGAGTTACGGGGCAGTACGATGAGTTACACGGCAGTACGATGTGTTACAGGGCAGTACGATGAGTTACACGGCAGTACGATGAGTTACGCGGTAGTACGATGAGTTATAGGGAGATACGATGAGTTACAGGGCAGTACGATGAGTTACAGGGAGATACGATGAGTTACGTGTCAGTACGATGAGTTGCAGGGCTGTATGATGAGTTACGCGAGGTTACGATGAGTTACGCGGCAGTACGAAAAGTTAGGCGGCAGTACGATGAATTATGGGGCAGTATGATGAGTTACACAGCAGTACGATGAGTTACAGGGCAGTACGCTGAGTTACGCGGCAGTACGATGAGTTACAGGGCAGTACAGTGACTTACACGGCAGTACGATGAATTACGTGGCAGTACAATGAGTTACGGGGCAGTACGATGAGTTAAGGGGCAGTACGATGATTTATGGGGCAGTACGATGAGTTACGTGGCAGTACGATGAGTTATGGCGCAGTACGATGAGTTGTGGGGCAATACGATGAGTTATGGGGCAGTACGATGAGTTACAGGGCTGTACGATGAGTTACGGGCAGTACGATGAGTTACGGAGTGGTACGATGAATTACGGGTCAGAACGATGAGTTACAGGGCAGTACGATGAGTAACGGGGCAGTACGATGAGTTACAGGGCAGTACGATGAGTTACACGGCAGTACATTGAGTTACGGGGCAGTACGATGAGTTACAGGACAGTACGATGTGTTACAGGGCAGTATGATGAGTTACACGGCAGTACGATGAGTTAAGGGGCAGTACGATGATTTATGGGGCAGTACGATGAGTTACGGGGAAGTACGATGAGTTATGGGGCGGTACGATGAGTTACACGGCAGTACGATGAGTTATGGGGCAGTACGATGAGTTATGGGGCAGTATGATGAGTTACAGGGCAGTACGATGAGTTACACGGCAGTACATTGAGTTACGGGGCAGTACGATGAGTTACACGGCAGTACGATGTGTTACAGGGCAGTACGATGAGTTACACGGCAGTACGATGAGTTACGCGGTAGTACGATGAGTTATAGGGAGATACGATGAGTTACAGGGCAGTACGATGAGTTACAGGGAGATACGATGAGTTACGTGTCAGTACGATGAGTTGCAGGGCTGTATGATGAGTTACGCGAGGTTACGATGAGTTACGCGGCAGTACGAAAAGTTAGGCGGCAGTACGATGAATTATGGGGCAGTATGATGAGTTACACAGCAGTACGATGAGTTACAGGGCAGTACGCTGAGTTACGCGGCAGTACGATGAGTTACAGGGCAGTACAGTGACTTACACGGCAGTACGATGAATTACGTGGCAGTACAATGAGTTACGGGGCAGTACGATGAGTTAAGGGGCAGTACGATGATTTATGGGGCAGTACGATGAGTTACGTGGCAGTACGATGAGTTATGGCGCAGTACGATGAGTTGTGGGGCAATACGATGAGTTATGGGGCAGTACGATGAGTTACAGGGCTGTACGATGAGTTACGGGCAGTACGATGAGTTACGGAGTGGTACGATGAATTACGGGGCAGTACGATGAGTTACAGGGCAGTACGATGAGTAACGGGGCAGTACGATGAGTTACAGGGCAGTACGATGAGTTATGGGGCAGTATGATGAGTTACACGGCAGTATGATGAGTTACGGGCCAGTACGATGAGTTACACGGCAGTACGATGAGTTACAGGGCAGTACGATTTTTTACAGGGCAGTACGAAGAGTTACAGGGCAGTACGAAGAGTTACGCAGGGTATGATGAGTTATGGGGCAGTACAATGAGTTATGTTGCAGTACAATGAGTTACGGGGCAGTACGACGAGTTAGGGGGCAGTACGATGAGTTACACGGCAGTACGATGAGTTACGGGGCAGTACGATGAGTTACAGGGCAGTACGATGAGTTATGGGGCATTACGATGAATTACAGGGCAGTAGAATGAGTTACACAGCAGTACGATGAGTTACAGGGCAGTACGATGAGTTATGGGGCAGTACGATGAGTTACAGGGCAGTACAATTAGTTACAGGGCGGTACGATGAGTTACGGGGCAGTACGATGAGTTACGGGGCAGTACGATGAGTTACAGGGTGGGACGATGAGTTACGCAGCGGTACGATGAATAACATGGCAGTATGATGAGTTACGGGGCAGTATGATGAGTTACGGGGCAGTACAATGAGTTAAATGGGAGTACGATGAGTTACGGGGCAGTACGATGAGTTACAGGGCGGTACGAGGAGTTACGCAGCGGTACGATGAGTTACGCGGTAGTACGATGAGTTACAAGGAGATACGATGAGTTACAGGGCAGTACGATGAGTTACAGGGCAGTACGATGAGTTACGCGACAGTACGATGAGTTACGCGGGAGTACGAAGAGTTACCTGGCAGTACGATGAATTATGGGGCAGTACGATGAGTTACAGGGCTGTATGATGAGTTACGCGACGGTACGATGAGTTACGCGGCAGTACGAAGAGTTACGCGGCAGTACGATGAATTATGGGGCAGTACGATGAGTTACACAGCAGTACAATGAGTTACAGGGCAGTACGCTGAGTTACTCGGCAGTACGATGAGTGACAGGGCAGTACAGTGAGTTACACGGCAGTACGATGAATTACGTGGCAGTACGATGAGTTACAGGGCAGTACGATGAGTTACGGGGCAGTACGATGATTTATGGCGCAGTACGATGATTTATGGCGCAGTACGATGAGTTGTGGGGCTGTACGATGAGTTATGGGGCATTACGATGAGTTACGGGGCAGTACGATGAGTTACGGGCAGTACGATGAGTTACGCGGTAGTACGATGAGTTACAGGGAGATACGATGAGTTACAGGGCAGTACGATGAGTTACAGGGAGATACGATGAGTTACGTGTCAGTACGATGAGTTGCAGGGCTGTATGATGAGTTACGCGTGGTTACGATGAGTTACGCGGCAGTACGAAAAGTTTACGCGGCAGTACGATGAATTATGGGGCAGTATGATGAGTTACACAGCAGTACGATGAGTTACAGGGCAGTACGCTGAGTTACGCGGCAGTACGATGAGTTACAGGGCAGTACAGTGAGTTACACGGCAGTACGATGAATTACGTGGCAGTACAATGAGTTACGGGGCAGTACGATGAGTTAAGGGGCAGTACGATGATTTATGGGGCAGTACGATGAGTTACGTGGCAGTACGATGAGTTATGGCGCAGTACGATGAGTTTTGGGGCAATACGATGAGTTATGGGGCAGTACGATGAGTTACAGGGCTGTACGATGAGTTACGGGCAGTACGATGAGTTACGGAGTGGTACGATGAATTACGGGGCAGTACGATGAGTTACAGGGCAGTACGATGAGTAACGGGGCAGTACGATGAGTTACAGGGCAGTACGATGAGTTACGCAGCAGTACGATGAGTTACAGGGCAGTACGATGAGTTACAAGGCGGTACGATGAGTTACAGGGCAGTACGATGAGTTACGGGGCAGTACGACGAGTTACGCGGCAGTATGATGAGTTATGGGGCAATACGATGAGTTACAGGGCATTACGATGAATTACGGGGAAGTACGATGAGTTACATGGCAGTACGATGAGTTACAGGGCGGGACGATGGGTTACGCAGCGGTACGATGAGTTACATGGCAGTACGATGAGTTACGGGGTAGTATGTTGAGTTACGGGGCAGTACAATGAGTTAAATGGGAGTACAATGAGTTACGGGGCAGTACGATGAGTTACAAGACAGTATGATGAGTTACGGGGCAGTACGACGAGTTATGGGGCAGTACGATGAGTTACAGGGCAGTACGATGAGTTATGGGGCAGTACGATGAGTTACGTGGCAGTATGATGAGTAACGGGGCAGTATGATGAGTTACACAGCAGTACATTGAGTTACGGGGCAGTACGATGAGATACAGGGCAGTACGATGTGTTACAGGGCAGTACGATGAGTTACATGGCCGTACGATGAGTTACGCAGTAGTACAATGAGTTACAGGGAGATACGATGAGTTACGGGGCAGTACGATGAGTTACAGGGCAATACGATGAGTTACGCGGCAGTACAATGAGTTACAGGGCTGTATGATGAGTTACGCGAGGGTACGATTAGTTACGCGGCAGTACGAAGAGTTACGCGGCAGTACGATGAATTATGGGGCAGTACGATGAGTTACACAGCCGTACGATGAGTTACGGGGCAGTACGATGAGTTACGGGGCAGTACGATGATTTTTGGGGCAGTATGATGAGTTACGGGGCAGTACGATGAGTTATGGCGCAGTACGATGAGTTGTGGGGCAGTACGATGAGTTGCGGGGCAGTGCGATGAGTTACGGGCAGTACGATGAGTTACGGAGCAGTACGATGAGTTACGGGGCAGTACGATGAGTTACAGGGCAGTACCATGAGTAACGGGGCAGTACGATGAGTTACAGGGCAGAACGATGAGTTACACGGCAGTACGATGAGTTACACGGCAGTACGATGATTTACAGGGTGGTACGATGAATTACAGGGCAGTAGAATGAGTTACACAGCAGTACGATGAGTTACAGGGCAGTACGATGAGTTACAGGGCAGTACGATGAGTTACAGGGCAGTACGATGGGTTATGGGGCAGTACGATGAGTTACGGGGCAGTACAATGAGTTACAGGGCAGTACGATGATTTACGGGGCAGTACGATGAGTTACGCGGCAGTACGATGAGTTACGGGCAGTACGATGAATTATGTGGCAGTACGATGAGTTACGGGGCAGTACGATGAGTTACGGGGCAGTACGATGATTTTTGGGGCAGTATGATGAGTTATGGTGCAGTACGATGAGTTATGGTGCAGTACGATGAGTTGTGGGGCAGTACGATGAGTTACGGGGCAGTACGATGAGTTACGGGCAGTACGATGAGTTACGGAGCAGTACGATGAGTTACGGGGCAGTACGATGAGTTACAGGGCAGTACCATGAGTAATGGGGCAGTACGATGAGTTACAGGGCAGAACGATGAGTTACACGGCAGTACGATGAGTTACACGGCAGTACGATGATTTACAGGGTGGTACGATGAATTACAGGGCAGTAGAATGAGTTACACAGCAGTACGATGAGTTACAGGGCAGTACGATGAGTTACAGGGCAGTATGATGAGTTACAGGGCAGTACGATGGGTTATGGGGCAGTGCGATGAGTTACGGGGCAGTACAATGAGTTACAGGGCAGTACGATGATTTACGGGGCAGTACGATGAGTTACGCGGCAGTACGATGAGTTACGGGCAGTACGATGAGTTATGGGGCAGTATGATGAGTTACAGGGCAGTACATTGACTTACTGGCCAGTATGATGAGTTACACAGCAGTATGATCAGGTACGGGGCAGTACGATGTGTTACGCAGCGGTACGATGAGTTTCATGGCATTACGATGAGTTACGGGGCAGTATGATGCGTTACGGGGCAGTACAATGAGTTAAATGGGAGTACGATGAGTTACGGGGCAGTACGATGAGTTACAAGACAGTATGATCAGTTACGGGGCAGTACGATGAGTTACGCGGTAGTACGATGAGTTACAGGGAGATACGATGAGTTACAGGGCAGTACGATGAGTTACAGGGAGATACGATGAGTTACGTGGCAGTACGATGAGTTGCAGGGCTGTATGATGAGTTACGTGAGGTTACGATGAGTTACGCGGCAGTACGAAAAGTTACGCGGCAGTACGATGAATTATGGGGCAGTATGATGAGTTACACAGCAGTACGATGAGTTACAGGGCAATACGCTGAGTTACGCGGCAGTACGCTGAGTTACAGGGCAGTACAGTGAGTTTCACGGCAGTACGATGAATTACGTGGCAGTACAATGAGTTACGGGGCAGTACGATGAGTTAAGGGGCAGTACGATGATTTATGGGGCAGTACGATGAGTTACGGGGAAGTACGATGAGTTATGGGGCGGTACGATGAGTTATGGGGCAGTACGATGAGTTACGTGGCAGTACGATGAGTTATGGCGCAGTACGATGAGTTGTGGGGCAATACGATGAGTTATGGGGCAGTATGATGAGTTACAGGGCTGTACGATGAGTTACGGGCAGTACGATGTGTTACGGAGTGGTACGATGAATTACGGGGCAGTACGATGAGTTACAGGGCAGTACGATGAGTAACGGGGCAGTACGATGAGTTACAGGGCAGTATGATGAGTTACGGGGCAGTACGATGAGTTACAGGGCAGTATGATGAGTTACGGGCCAGTACGATGAGTTACACGGCAGTACGATGAGTTACAGGGCAGCACGATTTGTTACAGGGTAGTACGATGAGTTAAAGTGCAGTACGATGAGTTAAGCGGCAGTACGATGAGTTACAGGGCAGTACGATGAGTTACAGGGCAGTACGATGAGATACACGGCAGTACGATGAGTTACAGGGCAGTACGAAGAGTTACGCAGTGGTATGATGAGTTATGGGGCAGTACAATGAGTTATGTTGCAGTACGATGAGTTACGGGGCAGTACGACGAGTTAGGTGGCAGTACGATGAGTTACACGGCAGTACGATGAGTTACGGGGCAGTACGATGAGTTACAGGGCAGTACGATGAGTTATGGGGCATTACGATGAATTACAGGGCAGTAGAATGAGTTACACAGCAGTACGATGAGTTACAGGGCAGTACGATGAGTTATGGGGCAGTATGATGTGTTACAGGGCAGTACAATTAGTTACAGGGCGGTACGATGAGTTACGGGGCAGTACGATGAGTTACGGGGCAGTTTGATGAGTTACGGGGCAGTATGTTGAATTATGGGGCAGTACGATGAGTTACGGTGCAGTACGATGAGTTATGGCGCAGTACGATGAGTTACGGGGCATTACGATGAATTACGGGCCAGTACGATGAGTTACACGGCTGTACGATTTGTTACAGGGCAGTACGATGAGTTAAAGTGCAGTACGATGAGTTAAGGGGCAGTACGATGAGTTACAGGGCAGTACGATGAGTTACAGGGCAGTACGATGAGATACACGGCAGTACGATGAGTTACAGGGCTGTACGAATAGTTACCGGGCAGTACGAAGAGTTACGCAGCGGTATGATGAGTTGTGGGGCAGTACAATGAGTTATGTTGCAGTACGATGAGTTACGGGGCAGTACGATGAGTTAGGGGGCAGTACGATGAGTTACACAGCAGTACGATGAGTTACATGCCAGTACAATGAGTTACGGGGCGGTACGATGAGTTACGGGGCAGAACGATGAGTTACACGGCAGTACGATGAGTTATGGCGCAATGCGATGAGTTATGGGGCAGTAGGATGAATTACGGGTCAGTACGATGAGTTACATGGCTGTACGATGAGTTACGTGGCAGTACGATGAATTACGGGGCGGTTCGATGAGTTACAGGGTAGTACGATGAGTTCTGGTGCAGTACGATGAGTTACAGGGTAGTACGCTGAGTTATGGGGCAGTACGATGAGTTACACAGCAGCATGATGAGTTACACGGCAGTACGATGAGTTACACGGCAGTGCGATGAATTACGGGGCGGTTCGATGAGTTACACTGCAGTATGATGAGTTACGCGGCATTACGATGAGTTACAGGGCATTACGATGAGTTACAGGTCGGTACGATGAGTTACGCAGCGGTACGATGAGTTATATAGCAGTACGATGAGTTATAGGGCAGTATGATGAGATATGTTGCAGCACGATGAGTTAAATGGGAGTACGATCAGTTACGGGGCAGTACATAAGTTATGGCACATTGTGATGAGTTACGGGGCAGTACGATGAGTTACGGGGCAGTACAATGAGTTACGACACAGTACGATGAGTTACGGGGCAAAACGATGAGTTACGGGGCAGTACGAAGTGTTATGGGGCGGAAGGCTGAGTTACACGGCAGTACGATGAGTTATAGGGCATTACGATGAGTTACAGTGCAGTACGATGAGTTACAGGGCAGTACGATGAGTTACGCGGCAGTATGATGAATAACGGGGCAGTACAATGAGTTACATGGCAGTGTGATGATTTACGGTGCAGTACGTTGAGTTACGGTGCAGTACGATGAGTTTGACGGCAGTACGATGAGCTATGGCGCATTACGATGAGTTGTGGGGCAGTGTGATGAGTTACGGGGCAGGAGGAAGAGTTAGCGGACAGTACGATGAGTTACGCGGCAGTATGATGAGTTATGGCGCATTACGATGAGTTATGGGGCAGTACGATGAAATACGGGTCAGTACAATGTGTTACGGGGCAGTACGATGAGTTTCATGGCAGTACGATGAGTTACAGGGCAGTACGATGAGTTACGGGGCAGTACGATGAGTTACACGGCAGTATGTTTAGTAACGGGGCAGTACGATGAGTTACACGGCAGAACGATGATGTACAGGGCAGTACGATGAGTTACCGTGCAGTACGATGAGTTACACGGGAGTACGATGAGTTATGGCGCAGTACGATGACGTATGGGGCAGTACGATGAGTTATGGGGCAGTACGATGATTTATGGGGCAGTACGATGAGTTGCAGTGCAGTACGATGAGTTACAGGGCAGTATGATGAGTTACAGGGCATTACGATGTGTTACAGGGCAGTACCATGAGTTACGGGGCAGTACGATGAGTTACGCGGCAGTAAGATGAGTTATGGGGCAGTACGATGAGTTATGTGGCAGTACGATGAATTACGGGGCAGTTTGATGAGTTAGGGGGCAGTACGATGAGTTACACAGCAGTACGTTTAGTTACGGGGCAGTACGATGAGTTATACGGCAGTAGGATGTGTTACAGTACTGTATGATGATTTACAGGGCAATACGCTGAGTTACGCGGCAGTCCGAATAGTTACAGGGAAGTACGATGAGTTATGGGGCATTACGATGAGTTATGGGGCAGTACGATGAGTTAGTGGGCAGTACGATGAGTTACACAGCAGTACGAGTAGTTAAGGGGCAGTACGATGAGTAACACGGCAGTACGATGAATTACAGGGCTGTACGATGAGTTACAGGGTAGTACGATGAGTTAGGGGGCAGTACGATGAGTTACACGGCAGTACGTTGAATTACAGGGCAGTACAATGAGTTACAGGGAAGTACGATGAATTACGGGGCAGTACGATGAAATCCGGGCAGAACAAAGAGTTACGGGGCGGTACGATGAGTTACGGGGCATTACGATGAGTTACGCGGCAGTATGATGATTTACGGGGCAGTACGATGAATTACAGGGCAGTACGATGAGTTACGGGGCAGTACAATGAAATCCAGGCAGTACGAAGAGTTATGGGGCAGTACGATGTGTTACGGGGTATTACGATGAGTTACACGGCAGTACGATGAGTTACACGGCAGTACGATGATTTACAGGGCAGTACGATGAGTTACGGGGCAGTACAATGAAATCCAGGCAGTACGATGAGTTATGGGGCAGTACGATGTGTTACGGGGTATTACGATGAGTTACACGGCAGTACGATGAGTTACACGGCAGTACGATGATTTACAGGGCAGTACGATGAGTTACCGTGCAGTACTCTGAGTAACACGGCAGTACGATGAGTTATGGCGCAGTACGATGAGTTATGGGGCAGTATGATGAGTTACGGGGCAGTAGGATGAGGTATGGGGCAGTACGATGAGTTACAGTGCAGTTCGATTAGTTACGGGGCAGTACTATCAGTTACACGGCATTACGATGATTTCAGGGCATTACGATGAGTTACACGGCATTACGATGAGCTACAGTGCAGTACGATGAGTTACGGGGCAGTACGATGAGTTACGCGGCAGTATGATGAGTTATGGGGCAGTACGATGAGTTAGGGGGCAGTACGATGAGTTACATTGCAGTACGATGAGTTACGGGGCAGTACGATGAGTTACGCGGCAGTAAGATGAGTTATGGGGCAGTACGATGAGTTATGTGGCAGTACGATGAATTACAGGGCAGTTTGATGAGTTAGGGGGCATTACGATGAGTTACACAGCAGTACGTTTAGTTACGGGGCAGTACGATGTCTTACGGGGCAGTACGATGAGTTACACGGCAGTACCATGAGTTACAGGGCTGTATGATGATTTACAGGGCAATACGCTGATTTACGCGGCAGTCCGAAGAGTAACAGGGAAGTACGATGAGTTATGGGGCATTACGATGAGTTACGGAGCAGTACAATGAGTTAGTGGGCAGTACGATGAGTTACACGGCAGTACGAGTAGTTAAGGGGCAGTACGATGACTTACACGGCAGTACGATGAATTACGGGGCAGTACGATGAGTTACAGGGCATTATTATGAGTAACGGGGCAGTACGATGAGTTACACGGCAGTACGATGATTTACAGGGCAGTATGATGAGTTACCGTGCAGTACTCTGATTTACACGGCAGTACGATGAGTTATGGTGCAGTACGATGAGTTATGGGGCAATACGATGAGTTATGGGGCAGTAGGATGAGTTACGGGGCAGTACGATGAGTTACAGTGCAGTACGATGAGTTACAGGGCAGTACGATGAGTTACACGGCAATACGATGAGCTACAGTGCAGTACGATGAGTTACGGGGCAGTACGATGAGTTACGCGGCAGTATGATGAGTTATGGGGCAGTACGATGAGTTAGGGGACAGTATGATGAGTTACACGGCAGTACGATGAGTTACGGGGCAGTACGATGAGTTACACAGCAGTACATTTAGTTACGGGGCATTACGATGAGTTACGGGGCAGTACGATGAGTTACAGGGCTGTATGATGATTTATTGGACAATACGCTGAGTTACGCGGCAGTCCGAAGAGTTAAAGGGAAGTACGATGAGTTATGGGGCATTACGATGAGTTACGGGGCAGTACGATGAGTACGGGGCAGTAAGTTGAGTTACGGCGCAGTACGATGAGTTACCGTGCAGTACGATGAGTTACATGGCAGCACGATGAGTTATGGCGCAGTACGATGAGTTATGGGGCAGTACTATGAGTTACAGGGCAGTAGAATGAGTTACGGGGTATTATGATGAGTTACAGGGTGGTACGATGAGTTACGCAGCGGTACGATGAGTTATATGGGAGTACGATGAGTTACGGGGCAGTACGATGAGTTACGGCACAGTATGATGAGTTACGGTGCAGTACGATGAGTTACGGGGCAGTACGATGAGTTATGGGGCAGTACGATGAGTTACGGGGCAGTACGAAGAGTTACGGGGCAGTATGATGAGTTAAGCGGCAATATGATCAGTAACGGGGCAGTACGATGAATTTCATGGCAGTACGATGAGTTACGGGGCAGTACGATGAGTTACACGGCGGTATTTGAGTAACGGGGCAGTACGATGAGTTACACGGCAGTATGATGATGTACAGGGCAGTACGATGAGTTACCGTGCAGTACGATGAGTTACACGGCAGTATGATGAGTTATGGCTCAGTACGATGAGCTATGGGGCAGTACGATGAGTTACGGGGCAGTATGATGAGTTACGGGGCAGTACGATGAGTTGCAGTGCAGTACGATGAGTTACAGGGCAGTATGATGAGTTACAGGGCATTACAATGAGTTACAGGGCAGTACCATGAGTTACGGGGCAGTACGATGAGTCACGCGGCAGTAAGATGAGTTATGGGGCAGTACGTTGAGTTATGGGGCGTTACGCTGAGTTACGCGGCAGTATGATGAGTAACGGGGCAGTACGATGAGTTAAACGGCAGTATGATGATTTACGGGGCAGTACGATGAGTTACGGTGCAGTACGATGAGTTACACGGCAGTACGATGAGTTATAGCGCAGTACGATGAGTTATGGGGCAGTACGACGAGTTACGGGGCAGTATGATGAGTTACAGGGCAGTACGATGAGTTACGTGGCAGTACGATGAGTTATGGCGCAGTACTATGAGTTATGGTGTAGTACGATGAGTTACGGGGCAGTACACTGAGTTACGGGGTAGTACGATGAGTTACACGGCAGTATGATGTGTAACGGGGCAGTACGATGAGTTACATGGCAGCATGATGAGTTATGGCGCAGTACGATGAGTTATGGGGCAGTACTATGAGTTACAGGGCAGTAGAATGAGTTACGGGGTATTATGATGAGTTACAGGGTGGTACGATGAGTTACGCAGCGGTACGATGAGTTATATGGGAGTACGATGAGTTACAGGGCAGTACGATGAGTTACGGCACAGTATGATGAGTTACGGTGCAGTACGATGAGTTACGGGGCAGTACGATGAGTTATGGGGCAGTGCAATGAGTTACGGGGCAGTACGAAGAGTTACGGGGCAGTATGATGAGTTAAGCGGCAATATGATCAGTAACGGGGCAGTACGATGAGTTTCATGGCAGTACGATGAGTTACGGGGCAGTACGATGAGTTACACGGCAGTACGATGAGTTATGGCTCAGTATGATGAGTTATGGGGCAGTACGATGAGTTACGGGGCAGTACGATGAGTTACGGGGCAGTACGATGAGTTGCAGTGCAGTACGATGAGTTACAGGGCAGTACGATGAGTTACAGGGCATTACGATGAGTTACAGGGCAGTACGATGAGTTACGGGGCAGTATGATGAGTCACGCGGCAGTAAGATGAGTTATGGGGCAGTACGTTGAGTTATGTGGCAGTGCGATGAGTTACGGGGCAATTTGATGAGTTAGGGGGCAGTACGATGAGTTACACGTCAGTACGATGAGTTACAGGCCTGTATGATGATTTACAGGGCAATACGTTGAGTTACGCGGCAGTCCTAAGAGTTACAGAGAAGTACGATGAGTTAAGTGGCAGTACGATGAGTTACACGGCAGTACGATGAATTACGGGGCGGTTTGATGAGTTACACTGCAGTATGATGAGTTACGCGGCATTACGATGAGTTACAGGGTATTACGATGAGTTACAGGGCGGTACGATGAGTTACGCAGTGGTACGATGAGTTATATGGGAGTACGATGAGTTACGGTGCAGTACGATGAGTTACGGCGCAGTACGATGAGTTATTGGGCAGTACGATGGGTTATGGGGCAGTACGAAGAGTTACGGGGCAGTTCGATGAGTTAAGCGGCAGTATGATCAGTAACGGGGCACTACGATGAGTTTCATGGCAGTATGATGAGTTACGGGGCTGTACGATGAGTTACACGGCAGTACGGTTAGTAACGGGGCAGTACGATGAGTTACACGGCAGTACGATGATGTACAGGGCAGTATGATGAGTTACCATGCAGTATGATGAGTTACACGGCAGTACGATGAGTTATGGCGCAGTATGATGAGTTATGGGGCTCTACGCTGAGTTATGTGTCAGTACGATGAGTTACGGGGCAGTACGGTGAGTTGCAGTGCAGTATGATGAGTTACGGGGCAGTACGATGAGTTACGCGGCAGTAAGATGAGTTATGGGGCAGTACGATGAGTTACGGGGCAGTACGATGAGTTATGTGGCAGTACGATGAATTATGGGGCAGTTTCATGAGTTAGGGGGCAGTACGATGAGTTACACAGCAGTACGTTTAGTTACGGGGCAGTACGATGCGTTACGGGGCGGTATGATGAGTTACACGGCAGTACCATGTGTTACAGGGCTCTAATATGATTTACAGGGCAATACGCTGAGTTACGCGGCAGTCCGAAGAGTTACAGGGAAGTACGATGAGTTATGGGGCATTACGATGAGTTATGGGGCAGTACGATGAGTTACACGGCAGTACGAGGAGTTAAGGGGCAGTACGATGAGTTACAGGGCAGTACGATGAATTACGGGGCAGTACGATGAGTTACGGGGTAGTACAATGAAATCCGGGCAGTACGATGAGTTATGGGGCATTACGATGAGTTACGGGGCATTACAATGAGTTACATGGCATTATGATGAGTAACGGGGCAGTACGATGTGTTACACGGCAGTACGATGATTTACAGGGCAGTATGATGAGTTACCGTGCAGTATTCTGAGTTACACGGCATTACGATGAGTTATGGTGCAGTACGATGAGTTATGGGGCAGTACGGTGAGTTATGGGGCAGTAGGATGAGTTACGGGGCAGTACGATGAGTTACAGTGCAGTACGATGAGTTACAGGGCAGCATGATGAGTTACACAGCATTACGATGAGCTACAGTGCAGTACGATGAGCTATGGGGCAGTATGATGAGTTACACGGTAGTACGATGAGTTTCGGGGCAGTACGATGAGTTACACGGCAGTACGTTTAGTTACGGGGCATTACGATGAGTTACGGGGCAGTACGATGAGTTACACGGCAGTACGAGGAGTTACAGGGCTGTATGATGATTTACAGGGCAATACACTGAGTTAAGCGGCAATCCAAAGAGTTAAAGGGAAGTATGATGAGTTATGGGGCATTACGATGAGTTACGGGGCAGTACGATGAGTTATGGGGCAGTACGATGAGTTACGGCACAGTACGATGAGTTACACGGCAGTGCATTTAGTTATGGGGCAGTACGATGAGTTATGGGGCAGTACGATGAGTTACAGGGCAGTACGATGAGTTACGGGGCATTACGATGAATTACGCGGCAGTATGATGAGTAATGGGGCAGTACGATGAGTTAAACGGCAGTATGATGATTTACGGGGCAGTACGATGAGCTACGGTGCAGTACGATGAGTTACACGGCAGCACGATGAGTTATAGCGCAGTACGATGAGTTATGGGGCAGTACGACGAGTTACGGGGCAGTACGATGAGTTACTGGGCAGTACGATGAGTTTCATGGCAGTATGATGAGTTATGGCGCAGTACGATGAGTTATGGGGCAGTACGATGAGTTACGGGGCTGTACAATGAGTTACGGGGCAGTACGATGAGTTACGGGGCAGTATGATGAGTAACGGGGCAGTACGATGAGTTACACGGCAGTACGATGATTTACACGGCAGTATGATGAGTTACCGTGCAGTATTCTGAGTTACACGGCATTACGATGAGTTATGGTGCAGTACGATGAGTTATGGGGCAGTACGATGAGTTACGGGGCAGTACGATGAGATACGCGGCAGTACGAGGAGTTAAGGGGCAGTACGATGAGTTACAGGGCAGTACGATGAATTACGGGGCATTACGATGAGTTACGGGGTAGTACAATGAAATCCGGGCAGTACGATGAGTTATGGGGCATTACGATGAGTTACGGGGCAGTACGATGAGTTATGCGGCAGTATGATGAGTAACGGGGCAGTACGATGAGTTACACGGCAGTACGATGATTTACACGGCAGTATGATGAGTTACCGTGCAGTATTCTGAGTTACACGGCATTACGATGAGTTATGGTGCAGTACGATGAGTTATGGGGCAGTACGATGAGTTACGGGGCAGTACGATGAGTTACAGTGCAGTACGATGAGTTACAGGGCAGCATGATGAGTTACACGGCATTACGATGAGCTACAGTGCAGTACGATGAGCTATGGGGCAGTATGATGAGTTACACGGTAGTACGATGAGTTTCGGGGCAGTACGATGAGTTACACGGCAGTACGTTTAGTTACGGGGCATTACGATGAGTTACGGGGCAGTACGATGAGTTACACGGCAGTACGAGGAGTTACAGGGCTGTATGATGATTTACAGGGCAATACGCTGAGTTAAGCGGCAATCCAAAGAGTTAAAGGGAAGTATGATGAGTTATGGGGCATTACGATGTGTTACGGGGCAGTACGATGAGTTATGGGGCAGTACGATGAGTTACGGCACAGTACGATGAGTTACACGGCAGTGCATTTAGTTATGGGGCAGTACGATGAGTTATGGGGCAGTACGATGAGTTACAGGGCAGTACGATGAGTTACGGGGCATTACGATGAATTACGCGGCAGTATGATGAGTAACGGGGCAGTACGATGAGTTAAATGGCAGTATGATGATTTACGGGGCAGTACGATGAGTTACGGTGCAGTACGATGAGTTACACGGCAGCACGATGAGTTATAGCGCAGTACGATGAGTTACTGGGCAGTACGATGAGTTTCACGGCAGTATGATGAGTTATGGCGCAGTACGATGAGTTATGGGGCAGTACGATGAGTTACGGGGCTGTACAATGAGTTACGGGGCAGTACGATGAGTTACGGGGCAGTATGATGAGTAACGGGGCAGTACGATGAGTTGCACGGCAGTACGATGATTTACACGGCAGTATGATGAGTTACCGTGCAGTATTCTGAGTTACACGGCATTACGATGAGTTATGGTGCAGTACGATGAGTTATGGGGCAGTACGATGAGTTACGGGGCAGTACGATGAGTTACGCGGCAGTACGAGGAGTTAAGGGGCAGTACGATGAGTTACAGGGCAGTACGATGAATTACGGGGCAGTACGATGAGTTACGGGGTAGTACAATGAAATCCGGGCAGTACGATGAGTTATGGGGCATTACGATGAGTTACGGGGCAGTACGATGAGTTATGCGGCAGTATGATGAGTAACGGGGCAGTACGATGAGTTACACGGCAGTACGATGATTTACACGGCAGTATGATGAGTTACCGTGCAGTATTCTGAGTTACACGGAATTACGATGAGTTATGGTGCAGTACGATGAGTTATGGTGCAGTACGATGAGTTATGGGGCAGTAGGATGAGTTACGGGGCAGTACGATGAGTTACAGTGCAGTACGATGAGTTACGGGGCAGTATGATGAGTTACACGGCAGTACGATGAGTTATGGGGCAGTACGATGAGTTACACGGCAGTACGTTTAGTTACGGGGCATTACGATGAGTTACGGGGCAGTACGATGAGTTACGGGGCAGCACGAGGAGTTACAGTGCTGTATGATGATTTACAGGGCAATACGCTGAGTTACGCGGCAGTCCAAAGAGTTAAAGGGAAGTATGATGAGTTATGGGGCATTACGATGAGTTACGGGGCAGTACGATGAGTTACGGTGCAGTACGATGAGTTACGGCGCAGTATGATGAGTTACACGGCAGAGCGTTTAGTTACGGGGCAGTACGATGAGTTATGGGGCAGTACGATGAGTTACAGGGCAGTATGATGAGTTATGGGGCACTACGATGAGTTACGCGGCAGTATGATGAGTAACGGGGCAGTACGATGAGTTAAACGGCAGTATGATGATTTACGGGGCAGTACGATGAGTTACGGTGTAGTACGATGAGTTACACGGCAGCACGATGAGTTATAGCGCAGTACGATGAGTTATGGGGCAGTACGACGAGTTATGGGGCAGTACGATGAGTTACTGGGCAGTACGATGAGTTTCGCGGCAGTATGATGAGTTATGGCGCAGTACGATGAGTTATGGGGCAGTACGATGAGTTACGGGGCTGTACAATGAGTTACGGGGCAGTACGATGAGTTTTATGGCAGTATGATTAGTAACGGGGCAGTACGATGAGTTACACGGCATTACGATGATTTACAGGGCAGTACGATGAGTTACCGTGCAGTATTCTGAGTTACACGGCAGTACGATGAGTTATGGCGCAGTACGATGAGTTATGGGGCAGTACTATGAGTTACGGGGCAGTAGGATGAGTTACGGGGTATTACGATGAGTTACAGGGCGGTACGATGAGTTAGGCAGCGGTACGATGAGTTATATGGGAGTACGATGAGTTACGGGGCAGTACGATGAGTTACGGCACAGAATGATGAGTTACGGTGCAGTATGATGAGTTACGGGGCAGTACGATGAGTTATGGGGCAGTACGATGAGTTACGGGGCAGTACGAAGAGTTACGGGGCAGTACGATGAGTTACACGGCGGTATTTGAGTAACGGGGCAGTACGATGAGTTACATGGCATTACGATGATTTACAGGGCAGTACGATGAGTTACCGTGCAGTACGATGAGTTACACGGCAGTACGATGAGTTAAGGCGCAGCACGATGAGTTATGGGGCAGTACTATGAGTTACGGGGCAGTAGGATGAGTTACGGGGTATTACGATGAGTTACAGGGCGGTACGATGAGTTACGCAGCTGTACGATGAGTTATATGGGAGTACGATGAGTTACGGGGCAGTACGATGAGTTACGGCACAGTATGATGAGTTACGGTGCAGTACGATGAGTTACGGGGCAGCACGATGAGTTATGGGGCAGTACGATGAGTTACGGTGCAATACGAAGAGTTACGGGGCAGTACGAAGAGTTAAGCGGCAATATGATCAGTAACGGGGCAGTACGATGAGTTACGGGGCAGTACAATGAGTTATACGGCGGTATTTGATTAAGGGGGCAGTACGATGAGTTACACAGCAGTACGATGATGTACAGGGCAGTACGATGAGATACCGTGCAGTACGATGAGTTACACGGCAGTACGATGAGTTATGGCGCAGTACGATGAGTTATGGGGCAGTACGATGAGTTACGGGGCAGTACGACGAGTTACGGGGCAGTACGATGAGTTACTGGGCAGTACGATGAGTTTCGCGGCAGTATGATGAGTTATGGCGCAGTACGATGAGTTATGGGGCAGTACGATGAGTTACGGGGCAGTACAATGAGTAACGGGGCAGTACGATGAGTTATATGGCAGTATGATGAGTAACGGGGCAGTACGATGAGTTACACGGCATTACGATGAATTACAGGGCAGTACGATGAGTTATGGGGGAGTACTATGAGTTACGGAGCAGTCGGATGATTTACGGGGTATTACGATGAGTTACAGGGCGGTACGATGAGCTATGCAGCGGTACGATGAGTTATATGGGAGTACGATGAGTTACGGGGCAGTACGATGAGTTACGGCACAGTATGATGAGTTACGGTGCAGTACGATGAGTTACGGGGCAGTACGATGAGTTATGGGGCAGTGCGATGAGTTACGGGGCAGTACGAAGAGTTACGGGGCAGTACGATGAGTTAAGCGGCAATATGATCAGTAACGGGGCAGTACGATGAGTTTCGTGGCAGAACGATGAGTTACGGGGCAGTACGATGAGTTACACGGCGGTATTTGAGTAACGGGACAGTACGATGAGTTACACGGCATTACGATGATGTACAGGGCAGTACGATGAGTTACCGTGCAGTACGATGAGTTACACGACAGTACGATGAGTTATGGCGCAGTACGATGAGTTATGGGGCAGTACGATGAGTTACGGGGCAGTACGATGAGTTACGGGGCAGTACGATGAGTTGCAGTGCAGTACGATGAGCTACAGGGCAGTATGATGAGTTACAGGGCATTACGATGAGTTACAGGGCAGTACGATGAGTTACGGGGCAGTACGATGAGTTACGCGGCAGTAAGATGAGTTATGGGGCAGTACGATGAGTTATGTGGCAGTACGATGAGTTACGGGGCAGTTCGATGAGTTAGGGGGGAGTACGATGATTTACACAGCAGTACATTTAGTTACGGGGCAGTACGATGCCTTACGGGGCAGTACGATGAGTTACACGGCAGTACGATGAGTTACGGGACTGTACGATGAGTTACACGGCAGTATGTTGAGTAACGGGGCTGTACGATGAGTTACACGGCAGTATGTTGAGTAACGGGGCAGTACGATGAGTTACACGGCAGTACGATGATGTACAGGGCAGTACGATGAGTTATCATGCAGTACGATGAGTTACACGGCAGTATGATGAGTTATGGTGCAGTACGATGCGTTATGGGGCAGTACGATGAGTTATGTGGCAGTACGATGAGTTACGGGGCAGTACGATGAGTTGCAGTGCAGTATGATGAGTTACAGGGCAGTACGATGAGTTACACGGCATTACGATGAGTTACAGGGCAGTATGATGAGTTATGGGGCAGTACGATGAGTTATGTGGCAGTATGATGAATTACGGGGCAGTTTGATGAGTTAGGGGGCAGTACGATGAGTTGCAGTGCAGTACGATGAGTTACAGGGCAGTACGATGAGTTACCGTGCAGTACAATGAGTTACACGGCAGTACGATGAGTTATGGCGCAGTACGATGAGTTATGGGGCAGTACTATGAGTTACGGGGCAGTAGGATGAGTTACGGGATATTACGATGAGTTACAGAGCGGTCCGATGTGTTACGCAGCAGTACGATGAGTTATATGGGAGTACGATGAGTTACGGGGCAGTACGATGAGTTACGGCACAGTGTGATGAGTTACGGTGCAGTACGATGAGTTACGGGGCAGTACGAAGAGTTACGGGGCAGTACGTTGAGTTAAGCGGCAATATGATCAGTAACGGGGCAGTACGATGAATTTCATTGCAGTACGATGAGTTACGGGGCAGTACGATGAGTTACAAGGCGGTATTTGTGTAACGGGGCTGTATGATGAGTTACACGGCAGTATGTTGAGTAACGGGGCAGTACGATGAGTTACACGGCAGTACGATGATGTACAGGGCAGTACGATCAGTTACCATGCAGTACGATGAGTTACACGGCAGTACGATGAGTTATGGTGCAGTACGATGCGTTATGGCGCAGTACGATGAGTTATGTGGCAGTACGATGAGTTACGGAGCAGGAGATGAGTTGCAGTGCAGTATGATGAGTTGCAGGGCAGTACGATGAGTTACACGGCAGTACGATGAGTTATGGGGCAGTACGATGAGTTATGGGGCAGTACGATGAGTTATGTGGCAGTACGATGAATTACGGGGCAGTTAGATGAGTTAGGGGGCAGTACGATGAGTTGCAGTGCAGTACGATGAGTTACAGGGCAGTACGATGAGTTACCATGCAGTACGATGAGTTACACGGCAGTACGATGAGTTATGGCGCAGTACGATGAGTTATGGGGCAGTACTATGAGTTACGGGGCAGTAGGATGAGTTGTGGGGTATTACGATGAGTTACAGAGCGGTACGAAGAGTTACGGCACAGTGTGATGAGTTACGGTGCAGTACGATGAGTTACGGCGCAGTACGATGAGTTACACGGCAGAGCGTTTAGTTACGGGGCAGTACGATGAGTTATGGGGCAGTACGATGAGTTACAGGGCAGTACGATGAGTTATGGGGCATTACGATGAGTTACGCGGCAGTATGATGAGTAACGGGGCAGTACGATGAGTTAAATGGCAGTATGATGATTTACGGGGCAGTACGATGAGTTACGGTGCAGTACGATGAGTTACACGGCAGCACGATGAGTTATAGCGCAGTACGATGAGTTATGGGGCAGTACGACGAGTTACGGGGCAGTACGATGAGTTACTGGGCAGTACGATGAGTTTCGCGGCAGTATGATGAGGTATGGCGCAGTACGATGAGTTATGGGGCAGTACGATGAGTTACGGGGCTGTACAATGAGTTACGGGGCAGTACGATGAGTTTTATAGCAGTATGATTAGTAACGGGGCAGTACGATGAGTTACACGGCATTACGATGATTTACCGGGCAGTACGATGAGTTACCGTGCAGTATTCTGAGTTACACGGCAGTACGATGAGTTATGGCGCAGTACGATGAGTTATGGGGCAGTACTATGAGTTACGGGGCAGTAGGATGAGTTACGGGGTATTACGATGAGTTACAGGGCGGTACGATGAGTTAGGCAGCGGTACGATGAGTTATATGGGAGTACGATGAGTTACGGGGCAGTACGATGAGTTACGGCACAGAATGATGAGTTACGGTGCAGTATGATGAGTTACGGGGCAGTACGATGAGTTATGGGGCAGTACGATGAGTTACGGGGCAGTACGAAGAGTTACGGGGCAGTACGATGAGTTAAGCGGCAATATGATCAGTAACGGGGCAGTACCATGAGTTACGGGGCAGTACGATGAGTTACACGGCGGTATTTGAGTAACGGGGCAGTACGATGAGTTACATGGCATTACGATGATTTACAGGGCAGTACGATGAGTTACCGTGCAGTACGATGAGTTACACGGCAGTACGATGAGTTAAGGCGCAGCACGATGAGTTATGGGGCAGTACTATGAGTTACGGGGCAGTAGGATGAGTTACGGGGTATTACGATGAGTTACAGGGCGGTACAATGAGTTACGCAGCGGTACGATGAGTTATATGGGAGTACGATGAGTTACGGGGCAGTACGATGAGTTACGGCACAGTATGATGAGTTACGGTGCAGTACGATGAGTTACGGGGCAGCACGATGAGTTATGGGGCAGTACGATGAGTTACGGTGCAATACGAAGAGTTACGGGGCAGTACGAAGAGTTAAGCGGCAATATGATCAGTAACGGGGCAGTACGATGAGTTACGGGGCAGTACAATGAGTTATACGGCGGTATTTGATTAACAGGGCAGTACGATGAGTTACACAGCAGTACGATGATGTACTGGGCAGTACGATGAGTTACCGTGCAGTACGATGAGTTACACGGCAGTACGATGAGTTATGGCGCAGTACGATGAGTTATGGGGCAGTACAATGAGTTACGGGGCAGTACGACGAGTCACGGGGCAGTACGATGAGTTACTGGGCAGTACGATGAGTTTCGCGGCAGTATGATGAGTTATGGCGCAGTACGATGAGTTATGGGGCAGTACGATGAGTTACGGGGCAGTACAATGAGTAACGGGGTAGTACGATGAGTTATATGGCAGTATGATGAGTAACGGGGCAGTACGATGAGTTACACAGCATTACGATGAATTACAGGGCAGTACGATGAGTTATGGGGGAGTACTATGAGTTCCGGAGCAGTCGGATGATTTACGGGGTATTACGATGAGTTACAGGGCGGTACGATGAGTTATGCAGCGGTACGATGAGTTATATGGGAGTACGATGAGTTACGGGGCAGTACGATGAGTTACGGCACAGTATGATGAGTTACGGTGCAGTACGATGAGTTACGGGGCAGTACGATGAGTTATGGGGCAGTACGATGAGTTACGGGGCAGTACGAAGAGTTACGGGGCAGTACGATGAGTTAAGCAGCAATATGATCAGTAACGGGGCAGTACGATGAGTTTCATGGCAGAACGATGAGTTACGGGGCAGTACGATGAGTTACACGGCGGTATTTGAGTAACGGGGCAGTACGATGAGTTACACGGCAGTACGATGATGTACAGGGCAGTACGATGAGTTACCGTGCAGTACGATGAGTTACACGACAGTACGATGAGTTATGGCGCAGTACGATGAGTTATGGGGCAGTACGATGAGTTACGGGGCAGTACGATAAGTTACGGGGCAGTACGATGAGTTGCAGTGCAGTACGATGAGCTACAGGGCAGTATGATGAGTTACAGGGCATTACGATGAGTTACGCAGCAGTAAGATGAGTTATGGGGCAGTACGATGAGTTATGTGGCAGTACGATGAGTTATATGGGAGTACGATGAGTTACGGGGCAGTACGATGAGTTACGGCACAGTGTGATGAGTTACGGTGCAGTACGATGAGTTACGGGGCAGTACGATGAGTTATGGGGCAGTACGATGAGCTACGGGGCAGTACGAAGAGTTACTGGGCAGTACGATGAGTTAAGCAGCAATATGATCAGTAACGGGGCAGTACGATGAATTTCATGGCAGTACGATGAGTTACGGGGCAGTACGATGAGTTATACGGCGGTATTTGTGTAACGGGGCAGTACGATGAGTTACACGGCAGTACGATGATGTACAGGGCAGTACGATGAGTTACTGTGCGGTACGATGAGTTACATGGCAGTACGATGAGTTATGGCGCAGTACGATGAGCTATGGGGCAGTACGATGAGTTACGGGGCAGTACGATCAGTTACGGGGCAGTACGATGAGTTGCAGTGCAGTACGATGAGTTACAGGGCAGTACAATGAGTTACAGGGCATTACGATGAGTTACAGGGCAGTACGATGAGTTACAGGGCAGTACGATTAGTTATGGGGCAGTACGATGAGTTACGCAGCAGTAAGATGAGTTATGGGGCAGTACGATGAGTTATGCGGCAGTACGATGAGTTATGGGGCAGTTTGTTGAGTTAGGGGGCAGTACGATGATTTACGGGGCAGTACGAGGAGTTAAGGGGCAGTACGATGAGTTATGGGGCAGTACGATGGGTTACACGGCTGTACGATGGGTTATGGCGCAGTACGATGAGTTATGGGGCAGTGCTATGAGTTACGGGGCAGTAGGATGAGTTACAGGGTATTACGATGAGTTACTGGGCGGTACGATGAGTTACGCGGCAGTACGATGATGTACAGGGCAGTACGATGAGTTACCGTGCAGTACGATGAGTTACAAGGCAGTACGAGTTATGGCACAGAACGATGAGTTATGGGGCAGTACGATGAGTTACGGGGCAGCACGATGAGTTACGGGGCAGTACGATGAGTTGCAGTGCAGTACGAAGAGTTACAGGGCAGTATGTTGAGTTACATGGCATTACGATGAGTTACAGGGCAGTACGATGAATTACAGGGCAGTATGATGAGTTACAGGGCAGTACGATGAGTTACGGTGCAGTACGATGAGGTACGGTGCAGTATGATGAGTTATGGGGCAGTACGATGAGTTACGGGGCAGTACGAAGAGTTACAGGGCAGTACAATGAGTTAAGCGGCAGTATTATCAGTAACGGTGCACTACGATGAGCTTCATGGCAGTACGATGAGTTACAGGGCAGTATGATGAGTTATGGGGCTGTACGATGAGTTACACGGCAGTATGCTGAGTAACGGGGCAGTACGATGAGTTACACGGCAGTACGATGATGTAAAGGGCAGTACGATGAGTTACACGGCAGTACAATAAGTTATGGTGCAGTACGATGAGTTATGGGGCAGTACGATGAGTTATGTGGCAGTACGATGAGTTACGGGGCAGTACGATGAGTTACAGGGCAGTACGATGAGTTATAGGGTAGTACGATTAGTTACGGGGCAGTACGATGAGTTACGCGGCAGTAAGATGAGTTATGGGGCAGTACGATCAGTTATGTGGCAGTACGATGAGTTACGGGGCAGTAGGATGAGTTAGGGAGCAGTACGATGAGTTACACGGCAGTACGAGGAGTTAAGGGGCAGTACGATGAGTTATGGGGCAGTACAATGGGTTACACGGCGGTACGATGAGTTATGGCGCAGTACGATGAGTTATGGGGCAGTACTATGAGTTACGGGGCAGTAGGATGAGTTACGGGGTATTACGATGAGTTACTGGGCGGTACGATGAGTTACACGGCAGTACGATGATGTACAGGGAAGTACGATGAGTTACAAGGCAGTACGAGTTATGGCGCAGAACAATGAGTTACGGGGCAGTATGATGAGTTACGGGGAAGTACGATGAGTTGCAGTGCAGTACGAAGAGTTACAGGGCAGTACGTTGAGTTACACGGCATTACGATGAGTTACAGGGCAGTACGATGAGTTACGCGGCAGTAAGATGAGTTATGGGGCAATACGCTGAGTTACGCGGCAGTACGATGAGTTACGGGGCAGTACGATGAGTTACGGGGAAGTACGATGAGTTGCAGTGCAGTACGAAGAGTTACAGGGCAGTACGTTGAGTTACACGGCATTACGATGAGTTACAGGGCAGTACGATGAGTTACGTGGCAGTAAGATGAGTTACGCGGCAGTACGAAGAGTTACAGGGATGTACGATGAGTTACGGGGCAGTACGATGAGTTACACGGCAGTACGATGAATTACGGGGCGTTTTGATGAGTTACGCTGCAGTACGATAAGTTACGCAGCATTACGATGAGTTACAGGGTATTACGATGAGTTACAGGGCGGTACGATGAGTTACGCAGCGGTACGATGAGTTATATGGGAGTACGATGAGTTACGGTGCAGTACGATGAGGTACGGGGCAGTATGATGAGTTATGGGACAGTACGATGAGTTATGGGGCAGTACGAAGAGTTACAGGGTAGTACGATGAGTTACGGGGCAGTACGATGAGTTACGCGGCAGTACGATGATGTACAGGGCAGTACGATGAATTACAAGGCAGTACGAGTTATGGCGCAGAACGATGAGTTATGGGGCAGTACGATGAGTTACGGGGCAGTACAATGAGTTACGGGGCAGCACGATGAGTTGCAGTGCAGTACGAAGAGTTACAGGGCAGTACGTTGAGTTACACGGCATTACGATGAGTTACAGGGCAGTACGATGAGTTATGCGGCAGTAAGATGAGTTATGGGGCAATACGCTGAGTTACGCGGCAGTACGATGAATTACGGGGCGGTTTGATGAGTTACACTGCAGTACGATGAGCTACGCGGCGTTACGATGAGTTACAGGGTATTACGATGAGTTACAGGGTGGTACGATGAGTTACGCAGTGGTACAATGAGTTATATGGGAGTACGATGAGTTACGGTGCAGTACGATGAGGTACGGGGCAGTATGATGAGTTATGGGGCAGTACGATGAGTTATGGGGCAGTACAAAAAGTTACGGGGCAGTACAATGAGTTAAGCGGCAGTATGAACAGTAACGGTGCACTACGATGAGTTTCATGGCAGTACGATGAGTTACAGGGCAGTATGATGAGTTACGGGGCTGTATGATGAGTTACACGGCAGTACGATGATGTACAGGGCAGTACGATGAGTTACCACGCAGTACGATGAGTTACACGGCAGTACAATGAGTTATGGTGCAGTACGATGAGTTATGGGGCAGTACGATGAGTTATGTGGCAGTACGATGAGTTATGGGGCAGTACGATGAGTTACAGGGCAGTACGATGAGTTACCGTGCAGTACGATGAGTTACACGGCAGTACGATGAGTTATGGCGCAGTACGATGAGTTATGGGGCAGTACTATGAGTTACGGGGCAGTAGGATGAGTTACAGGGTATTACGATGAGTTACAGAGCGGTACGATGAGTTACGCCGTGGTACGATGAGTTATATGGGAGTACGATGAGTTACGCGGCAGTAGGATGAGTTACGGCACAGTATGATGAGTTACGGTGCAGTACGATGAGTTACGGGGCAGTACGATGAGTTATGGGGCAGTACAATGAGCTACGGAGCAGTACGAAGAGTTACGGGGCAGTACGATGAGTTAAGCGGCAATATGTTCAGAAACGGGGCAGTATGATGAGTTTCATGGCAGTACGATGAGTTACGGGGCAGTACGATGAGTTACACGGCGGTATTTGTGTAACGGGGCAGTACGATGAGTTACACGGCAGTATGATGATGTACAGGGCAGTACGATGAGTTACCGTGCAGTACGATGAGTTATGGCGCAGTACGATGAGTTATGGGGCAGTACGATGAGTTATGGGGCAGTACGATGAGTTACGGGGCAGTATGTTGAGTTGCAGTGCAGTACGATGAGTTACAGGGCAGTACGAATAGTTACACGGCATTACTATGAGTTACAGGGCAGTACGATGAGTTACAGGGCAGTACGATTAGTTATGGGGCAGTACGATGAGTTACGCAGCAGTAAGATGTGTTATGGGGCAGTACGATGAGTTATGTGGCAGTACGATGAGTTACGGGGCAGTTTGATGAGTTAGGGGGCAATACGATGAGTTACACAGCAGTACGTTAAGTTACGGGGCTGTACGATGCCTTACGGGGCAGTACGATGAGTTACACGGCAGTACGATGAGTTACAGGGCTGTATGATGATTTACAGGGCAATACGCTGAGTTACGCGGCAGTCCGAAGAGTTACAGGGAAGTACGATGAGTTACGGGGCAGTACGATGAGTTACACGGCAGTACGATGAATTACGGGGCGGTTTGATGAGTTACACTGCAGTACGATGAGTTACGCGGCAGTACGATGTGTTACAGGGCAGTACGAAGAGTTTCGGGGCAGTACGATGAGTTAAGCGGCAATATGATCTGTAATGGGGCAGTACGATGAGTTTCATGGCAGTACGATGAGTTACGGGGCAGTACGATGAGTTATGGGGCAGTACGATGAGTTACGGGGCAGTACGAAGAGTTACGGGGCAGTACGATGAGTTAAGCGGCAATATGTTCAGTAACAGGGCAGTACGATGAGTTTCATGGCAGTACGATGAGTTACGGGCAGTACGATGAGTTACACGGCGGTATTTTTGTAACGGGGCAGTACGATGAGTTACACGGCAGTACGATGATGTACAGGGCAGTACGATGAGTTACCGTGCAGTACGATGAGTTATGGGGCAGTACGATGAGTTATGGGGCAGTACGATGAGTAACGGGGCAGTACGATGAGATGCAGTGCAGTACGATGAGTTACAGGGCAGTACGATGAGTTACACGGCATTACGATGAGTTATAGGGCATTACGATGAGTTACAGGGCAGTACGATTAGTTACGGGGCAGTACGATGAGTTACGCGGCAGTAAGATGTGTTATGGGGCAGTACGATGAGTTATGTGGCAGTACGATGAGTTACGGGGCAGTTTGATGAGTTAGGGGGCAGTACGATGAGTTACACAGCAGTACGTTAAGTTACGGGGCAGTACGATGCCTTACGGGGCAGTACGATGAGTTACACGGCAGTACGATGAGTTACAGGGCTGTATGATGATTTACAGGGCAATACGCTGAGTTACGCGGCAGTCCGAAGAGTTACAGGGAAGTACGATGAGTTACGGGGCAGTACCATGAGTTACACGGCAGTACGATGAATTATGGGGCGGTTTGATGAGTTACACAGCAGTACGATGAGTTATGCGGCAGTACGATGTGTTACAGGGCAGTACGAAGAGTTACGGGGCAGTACGATGAGTTAAGCGGCAATATGATCAGTAACGGGGCAGTACGATGAGTTTCATGGCAGTACGATGAGTTACGGGGCAGTACGATGAGTTACACGGCGGTATTTGAGTAACGGGGCAGTACGATGAGTTACACGGCAGTACGATGATGTACAGGGCAGTACGATGAGTTACCGTGCAATACGATGAGTTATACGGCAGTACGATGAGTTATGGCGCAGTACGATGAGTTATGGGGCTGTACGATGAGTTACAGGGCAGTACGATGAGTTACGGGGCAGTACGATGAGTTGCAGTGCAGTACGATGAGTTACAGTGCAGTACGATGAGTTACAGGGCATTACGATGAGTTACGCGGCAGTCCGAAGAGTTACAGGGAAGTACGATGAGTTACGGGGCAGTACGTTTAGTTACAGGGCAGTACGATGAGTTACGGGGCAGTATGATGAGTTACACGGCAGTACGTTTAGTTACAGGGCAGTACGATGAGTTACGGGGCAGTACGATGAGTTACACGGCAGTATGATGAGTTACAGGGCTGTATGATGACTTACAGGGCAATACGCTGAGTTACGCGGCAGTCCGAAGAGTTACAGGGAAGTACGATGAGTTATGGGGCAGTACGATGAGTTACGGGGCATTTCGATGAGTTGCACGGCATTATGATGAGTAACGGGGCAGGACGATGTGTTATACGGCAGTACGATGATTTACAGGGCAGTATGATGAGTGACCGTGCATTTCTCTGATTTACACGGCAGTACGATGAGTTATGGTGCAGCACGATGAGTTATGGGGCAGTACGATGAGTTATGGGGCAGTAGGATGAGTCACAGGGCAGTACGATGAGTTACAGTGCAGTACGATGAGTTACAGGCCTGTACGATGAGTTACACGGCATTACGATGAGCTACAGTGCAGTACGATGAGTTACGGGGCAGTACGATGAGTTACGCGGCAGTATGATGAGTTATGTGGCAGTACGATGAGTTAGGGGGCAGTATGATGAGTTACACGGCAGTACGATGAGTTACGGGGCAGTACGATGAGTTACACGGTAGTACATTTAGTTACGGGGCATTACGATGAGTTACGGGGCAGTACGATGAGTTACACGGCAGAACGATGAGTTATACGGCAGTATGATGAGTAACGGGGCAGTACGTTGAGTTACACGGCATTACAATGATTTACAGGGCAGTACGATGATTTACCGTGCAGTACGATGAGTTACACGGCAGTACGATGAGTTATGGAGCAGTACGATGAGTTATGAGGCAGGACTATGAGTTACGGGGCAGTAGGATGAGTTACGGCGTATTACGATGAGTTACAGGGCGGTACGATGAGTTACGCAGTGGTATGATGAGTTATATGGGAGTACGATGAGTTAAGGGGCAGTATGATGAGTTATGGCACAGTATGATGAGTTACAGGACAGTACAATGAGTTACGGGGCAGTACGATGAGTTATGGGGCAGTACGATGAGTTACGGGGCAGTACGAAGAGTTACGGGGCAGTACGATGAGTAAAGCGGCAATATGATCAGTAACGGGGCACTACGATGAGTTTCATGGCAGTACGATGCGTTACCGGGCAGTACGATGAGTTGCACAGCGGTATTTGAGTAACGGGGCAGTACGATGAGTTACAGGGCAGTACGATGATGTACAGGGCAGTACGATGAGTTACACGACAGTACGATGAGTTATGGCGCAGTACGATGAGTTATGGCGCAGTACGGTGAGTTATGGCGCAGTACGATGAGTTATGGGACAGTACGATGAGTTACGGGGCAGTACGATGAGGTGCAGTGCAGTACGATGAGTTACAGGGCAGTACGATGAGTTACGCGGCAGTAAGATGAGTTATGGGGCAGTACGATGAGTTATGTGGCAGTACGATGAGTTACGGGGCAGTTTGATGAGTTAGGGGGCAGTACGATGAGTTACACAGCAGTACGTTTAGTTACGGGGCAGTACGATGCCTTACGGGGCAGTACGATGAGTTACACGGCAGTACGATGAGTTACAGGGCTGTATGATGATTTACAGGGCAATACGCTGAGTTACGCGGCAGTCCGAAGAGTTACAGGGAAGTACGATGAGTTACGGGGCAGTACAATGAGTTACACGGCAGTACAATGAATTATGGGGCGGTTTCATGAGTAACACTGCAGTATGATGAGTTACGCGGCAGTACGATTAGTTACAGGGCAGTACAATGAGTTACGGGGCTGGACGATGAGTTACACGGCAGTATGTTGAGTAACGGGGCAGTACGATGAGTTACACGGCAGTACGATGATGTACAGGGCAGTACGATGCGTTACCGTGCAGTACGATGAGTTACACGGCAGCACGATGAGTTATGGTGCAGTACGATGAGTTATGGGGCAGTAGGTTGAGTTATGTGGCAGTACGATAAGTTACGGGGCAGTACGATGAGTTATGGTGCAGTACGATGAGTTATGGGACAGTAGGTTGAATTATGTGGCAGTACGATAAGTTACGGGGCAGTACGATGAGTTATGGTGCAGTACGATGAGTTACGGGGCAGTACGATGAGTTGCAGTGCAGTACGATGACTTACAGGGCAGTACGATGAGTTACACGGCATTACGATGAGTTACAGGGCAGTACGATGAGTTATGGGGCAGTACGATGAGTTATGTGGCAGTACGATGATTTACGGGGCAGTTTGATGAGTTAGGGGGCAGTACGATGAGTTGCAGTGCAGTACGAAGAGTTACAGGGCAGTACGTTGAGTTACATGGCATTACGATGAGTTACAGGGCAGTACGATGAGTTACGGGGCAGTACGCTGAGTTGCAGTGCAGTACGAAGAGTTACAGGGCAGTACGTTGAGTTACATGGCATTACGATGAGTTACAGGGCAGTACGATGAGTTAGGAGGCAGTACGATGAGTTACGCACCAGTAAGATGAGTTATGGGGCAGTACGATGAGTTATGTGGCAGTATGATGAGTTACAGGGCTGTATGATGATTTACAGGGCAATACGCTGAGTTACGCGGCAGTCCGAAGAGTTACAGGGAAGTACGATGAGTTATGGGGCAGTACGATGAGTTACACGGCAGTACGATGAGTTATGGGGCAGTACGATGAGTTACGGGGCAGTACAATGAGTTGCAGTGCGGTACGATGAGTTACAGGGCAGTACGATGAGTTACACGGCGTTACGATGAGTTACAGGGCAGTACGATGAGTTATGGGGCAGAACGATGAGTTACGCGGCAGTAAGATGAGTTACGGGGCAGTTTGATGAGTTATGGTGCAGTACGATGAGTTACGGGGCAGTACGATGAGTTGCAGTGCAGTACGATGACTTACAGGGCAGTACGATGAGTTACACGGCATTACGATGAGTTACAGGGCAGTACGATGAGTTATGGGGCAGTACGATGAGTTATGTGGCAGTACGATGATTTACGGGGCAGTTTGATGAGTTAGGGGGCAGTACGATGAGTTGCAGTGCAGTACGAAGAGTTACAGGGCAGTACGTTGAGTTACATGGCATTACGATGAGTTACAGGGCAGTACGATGAGTTACGGGGCAGTACGCTGAGTTGCAGTGCAGTACGAAGAGTTACAGGGCAGTACGTTGAGTTACATGGCATTACGATGAGTTACAGGGCAGTACGATGAGTTAGGAGGCAGTACGATGAGTTACGCACCAGTAAGATGAGTTATGGGGCAGTACGATGAGTTATGTGGCAGTATGATGAGTTACAGGGCTGTATGATGATTTACAGGGCAATACGCTGAGTTACGCGGCAGTCCGAAGAGTTACAGGGAAGTACGATGAGTTATGGGGCAGTACGATGAGTTACACGGCAGTACGATGAGTTATGGGGCAGTACGATGAGTTACGGGGCAGTACAATGAGTTGCAGTGCGGTACGATGAGTTACAGGGCAGTACGATGAGTTACACGGCGTTACGATGAGTTACAGGGCAGTACGATGAGTTATGGGGCAGAACGATGAGTTACGCGGCAGTAAGATGAGTTACGGGGCAGTTTGATGAGTTAGGGGGCAGTACAATGAGTTACACAGCAGTACGTTTAGTTACGGGGCAGTATGATGCCTTACGGGGCAGTACGATGAGTTACACGGCAGTACGATGAGTTACAGGGCTGTATGATGATTTACAGGGCAATACGCTGAGTTACGCGGCAGTCCGAAGAGTTACAGGGAAGTACAATGAGTTACGGGGCAGTACCATGAGTTACACGGCAGTACGATGAATTACTGGGTGGTTTGATGAGTTACACTGCAGTATGATGAGTTACATGGCAGTACGTTGAGTTGCAGGGCAGTACGAAGAGTTACGGGGCAGTACGATGAGTTAAGCGGCAATATGATCAGTAACGGGGCAGTACGATGAGTTTCATGGCAGTACGATGAGTTACGGGGCAGTACGATGAGTTACACGGCGGTATTTGAGTAACGGGGCAGTACGATGAGTTACACGGCAGTACGATGATGTACAGGGCAGTACGATGAGTTACCGTGCAGTACGATGAGTCACACGGCAGTACGATGAGTTATGGTGCAGTACGATGATTTATGGGGCAGTACGATGAGGTATGTGGCAGTACGATGAGTTACAGGGCAGTACGATGAGTTGCAGTGCAGTACGATGAGTTACAGGGCAGTACGATGAGTTGCACGGCATTGCGATGAGGTACAGGGCAGTACGATGAGTTATGGGGCAGTACGATGAGTTATGAGGCCGTACGATAATTTACGGGGCAGTTTGATGAGTTAGGGGGCAGTACCATGAGTTGCAGTGCAGTACGAAGAGTTACAGGGCAGTACGATGAGTTACAGGGCAGTACGATGAGTTACGGGGCAGTACGATGAGTTACACGGCATTACGATGAGTTACAGGGCAGTACGATGAGTTATGGGGCAGTACGATGAGTTATGTGGCAGTATGATGAATTACGGGGCAGTTTGATGAGTTGGGGGCAGTACGATGAGTTGCAGTGCAGTACGATGAGTTACAGGGCAGTACGATGAGTTACCGTGCAGTACAATGAGTTACACGGCAGTACGATGAGTTATGGCGCAGTACGATGAGTTATGGGGCAGTACTATGAGTTACGGGGCAGTAGGATGAGTTACGGGATATTACGATGAGTTACAGAGCGGTCCGATGTGTTACGCAGCAGTACGATGAGTTATATGGGAGTACGATGAGTTACGGGGCAGTACGATGAGTTACGGCACAGTGTGATGAGTTACGGTGCAGTACGATGAGTTACGGGGCAGTACGAAGAGTTACGGGGCAGTACGTTGAGTTAAGCGGCAATATGATCAGTAACGGGGCAGTACGATGAATTTCATTGCAGTACGATGAGTTACGGGGCAGTACGATGAGTTACAAGGCGGTATTTGTGTAACGGGGCTGTATGATGAGTTACACGGCAGTATGTTGAGTAACGGGGCAGTACGATGAGTTACACGGCAGTACGATGATGTACAGGGCAATACGATGAGTTACCATGCAGTACGATGAGTTACACGGCAGTACGATGAGTTATGGTGCAGTACGATGCGTTATGGCGCAGTACGATGAGTTATGTGGCAGTACGATGAGTTACGGAGCAGGAGATGAGTTGCAGTGCAGTATGATGAGTTGCAGGGCAGTACGATGAGTTACACGGCAGTACGATGAGTTATGGGGCAGTACGATGAGTTATGGGGCAGTACGATGAGTTATGTGGCAGTACGATGAATTACGGGGCAGTTAGATGAGTTAGGGGGCAGTACGATGAGTTGCAGTGCAGTACGATGAGTTACAGGGCAGTACGATGAGTTACCGTGCAGTACGATGAGTTACACGGCAGTACGATGAGTTATGGCGCAGTACGATGAGTTATGGGGCAGTACTATGAGTTACGGGGCAGTAGGATGAGTTGTGGGGTATTACGATGAGTTACAGAGCGGTACGAAGAGTTACGGCACAGTGTGATGAGTTACGGTGCAGTACGATGAGTTACGGCGCAGTACGATGAGTTACACGGCAGAGCGTTTAGTTACGGGGCAGTACGATGAGTTATGGGGCATTACGATGAGTTACGCGGCAGTATGATGAGTAACGGGGCAGTACGATGAGTTAAATGGCAGTATGAAGATTTACGGGGCAGTACGATGAGTTACGGTGCAGTACGATGAGTTACACGGCAGCACGATGAGTTATAGCGCAGTACGATGAGTTATGGGGCAGTACGACGAGTTACGGGGCAGTACGATGAGTTACTGGGCAGTACGATGAGTTTCGTGGCAGTATGATGAGTAATGGCGCAGTACGATGAGTTATGGGGCAGTACGATGAGTTACGGGGCTGTACAATGAGTTACGGGGCAGTACGATGAGTTTTATAGCAGTATGATTAGTAACGGGGCAGTACGATGAGTTACACGGCATTACGATGATTTACAGGGCAGTACGATGAGTTACCGTGCAGTATTCTGAGTTACACGGCAGTACGATGAGTTATGGCGCAGTACGATGAGTTATGGGGCAGTACTATGAGTTACGGGGCAGTAGGATGAGTTACGGGGTATTACGATGAGTTACAGGGCGGTACGATGAGTTAGGCAGCGGTACGATGAGTTATATGGGAGTACGATGAGTTACGGGGCAGTACGATGAGTTACGGCACAGAATGATGAGTTACGGTGCAGTATGATGAGTTACGGGGCAGTACGATGAGTTATGGGGCAGTACGATGAGTTACGGGGCAGTACGAAGAGTTACGGGGCAGTACGATGAGTTAAGCGGCAATATGATCAGTAACGGGGCAGTACCATGAGTTACGGGGCAGTACGATGAGTTACACGGCGGTATTTGAGTAACGGGGCAGTACGATGAGTTACATGGCATTACGATGATTTACAGGGCAGTACGATGAGTTACCGTGCAGTACGATGAGTTACACGGCAGTACGATGAGTTAAGGCACAGCACGATGAGTTATGGGGCAGTACTATGAGTTACGGGCAGTAGGATGAGTTACGGGGTATTACGATGAGTTACAGGGCGGTACAATGAGTTACGCAGCGGTACGATGAGTTATATGGGAGTACGATGAGTTACGGGGCAGTACGATGAGTTACGGCACAGTATGATGAGTTACGGTGCAGTACGATGAGTTACGGGGCAGCACGATGAGTTATGGGGCAGTACGATGAGTTACGGTGCAATACGAAGAGTTACGGGGCAGTACGAAGAGTTAAGCAGCAATATGATCAGTAACGGGGCAGTACGATGAGTTACGGGGCAGTACAATGAGTTATACGGCGGTATTTGATTAACAGGGCAGTACGATGAGTTACACAGCAGTACGATGATGTACTGGGCAGTACGATGAGTTACCGTGCAGTACGATGAGTTACACGGCAGTACGATGAGTTAAGGCGCAGTATGATGAGTTATGGGGCAGTACAATGAGTTACGGGGCAGTACGACGAGTCACGGGGCAGTACGATGAGTTACTGGGCAGTACGATGAGTTTCGCGGCAGTATGATGAGTTATGGCGCAGTACGATGAGTTATGGGGCAGTACGATGAGTTACGGGGCAGTACAATGAGTAACGGGGCAGTACGATGAGTTATATGGCAGTATGATGAGTAACGGGGCAGTACGATGAGTTACACAGCATTACGATGAATTACAGGGCAGTACGATGAGTTATGGGGGAGTACTATGAGTTCCGGAGCAGTCGGATGATTTACGGGGTATTACGATGAGTTACAGGGCGGTACGATGAGTTATGCAGCGGTACGATGAGTTATATGGGAGTACGATGAGTTACGGGGCAGTACGATGAGTTACAGCACAGTATGATGAGTTACGGTGCAGTACGATGAGTTACGGGGCAGTACGATGAGTTAAGCGGCAATATGATCAGTAACGGGGCAGTACGATGAGTTTCATGGCAGTACGATGAGTTACGGGGCAGTACGATGAGTTACACGGCGGTATTTGAGTAACGGGGCAGTACGATGAGTTACACGGCAGTACGATGATGTACAGGGCAGTACGATGAGTTACCGTGCAGTACGATGAGTCACACGGCAGTACGATGAGTTATGGTGCAGTACGATGATTTATGGGGCAGTACGATGAGGTATGTGGCAGTACGATGAGTTACAGGGCAGTACGATGAGTTGCAGTGCAGTACGATGAGTTACAGGGCAGTACGATGAGTTGCACGGCATTGCGATGAGGTACAGGGCAGTACGATGAGTTATGGGGCAGTACGATGAGTTATGAGGCCGTACGATAATTTACGGGGCAGTTTGATGAGTTAGGGGGCAGTACCATGAGTTGCAGTGCAGTACGAAGAGTTACAGGGCAGTACGATGAGTTACAGGGCAGTACGATGAGTTACGGGGCAGTACGATGAGTTACACGGCATTACGATGAGTTACAGGGCAGTACGATGAGTTATGGGGCAGTACGATGAGTTATGTGGCAGTATGATGAATTACGGGGCAGTTTGATGAGTTGGGGGCAGTACGATGAGTTGCAGTGCAGTACGATGAGTTACAGGGCAGTACGATGAGTTACCGTGCAGTACAATGAGTTACACGGCAGTACGATGAGTTATGGCGCAGTACGATGAGTTATGGGGCAGTACTATGAGTTACGGGGCAGTAGGATGAGTTACGGGATATTACGATGAGTTACAGAGCGGTCCGATGTGTTACGCAGCAGTACGATGAGTTATATGGGAGTACGATGAGTTACGGGGCAGTACGATGAGTTACGGCACAGTGTGATGAGTTACGGTGCAGTACGATGAGTTACGGGGCAGTACGAAGAGTTACGGGGCAGTACGTTGAGTTAAGCGGCAATATGATCAGTAACGGGGCAGTACGATGAATTTCATTGCAGTACGGATGAGTTACGGGGCAGTACGATGAGTTACAAGGCGGTATTTGTGTAACGGGGCTGTATGATGAGTTACACGGCAGTATGTTGAGTAACGGGGCAGTACGATGAGTTACACGGCAGTACGATGATGTACAGGGCAATACGATGAGTTACCATGCAGTACGATGAGTTACACGGCAGTACGATGAGTTATGGTGCAGTACGATGCGTTATGGCGCAGTACGATGAGTTATGTGGCAGTACGATGAGTTACGGAGCAGGAGATGAGTTGCAGTGCAGTATGATGAGTTGCAGGGCAGTACGATGAGTTACACGGCAGTACGATGAGTTATGGGGCAGTACGATGAGTTATGGGGCAGTACGATGAGTTATGTGGCAGTACGATGAATTACGGGGCAGTTAGATGAGTTAGGGGGCAGTACGATGAGTTGCAGTGCAGTACGATGAGTTACAGGGCAGTACGATGAGTTACCGTGCAGTACGATGAGTTACACGGCAGTACGATGAGTTATGGCGCAGTACGATGAGTTATGGGGCAGTACTATGAGTTACGGGGCAGTAGGATGAGTTGTGGGGTATTACGATGAGTTACAGAGCGGTACGAAGAGTTACGGCACAGTGTGATGAGTTACGGTGCAGTACGATGAGTTACGGCGCAGTACGATGAGTTACACGGCAGAGCGTTTAGTTACGGGGCAGTACGATGAGTTATGGGGCATTACGATGAGTTACGCGGCAGTATGATGAGTAACGGGGCAGTACGATGAGTTAAATGGCAGTATGAAGATTTACGGGGCAGTACGATGAGTTACGGTGCAGTACGATGAGTTACACGGCAGCACGATGAGTTATAGCGCAGTACGATGAGTTATGGGGCAGTACGACGAGTTACGGGGCAGTACGATGAGTTACTGGGCAGTACGATGAGTTTCGTGGCAGTATGATGAGTAATGGCGCAGTACGATGAGTTATGGGGCAGTACGATGAGTTACGGGGCTGTACAATGAGTTACGGGGCAGTACGATGAGTTTTATAGCAGTATGATTAGTAACGGGGCAGTACGATGAGTTACACGGCATTACGATGATTTACAGGGCAGTACGATGAGTTACCGTGCAGTATTCTGAGTTACACGGCAGTACGATGAGTTATGGCGCAGTACGATGAGTTATGGGGCAGTACTATGAGTTACGGGGCAGTAGGATGAGTTACGGGGTATTACGATGAGTTACAGGGCGGTACGATGAGTTAGGCAGCGGTACGATGAGTTATATGGGAGTACGATGAGTTACGGGGCAGTACGATGAGTTACGGCACAGAATGATGAGTTACGGTGCAGTATGATGAGTTACGGGGCAGTACGATGAGTTATGGGGCAGTACGATGAGTTACGGGGCAGTACGAAGAGTTACGGGGCAGTACGATGAGTTAAGCGGCAATATGATCAGTAACGGGGCAGTACCATGAGTTACGGGGCAGTACGATGAGTTACACGGCGGTATTTGAGTAACGGGGCAGTACGATGAGTTACATGGCATTACGATGATTTACAGGGCAGTACGATGAGTTACCGTGCAGTACGATGAGTTACACGGCAGTACGATGAGTTAAGGCACAGCACGATGAGTTATGGGGCAGTACTATGAGTTACGGGCAGTAGGATGAGTTACGGGGTATTACGATGAGTTACAGGGCGGTACAATGAGTTACGCAGCGGTACGATGAGTTATATGGGAGTACGATGAGTTACGGGGCAGTACGATGAGTTACGGCACAGTATGATGAGTTACGGTGCAGTACGATGAGTTACGGGGCAGCACGATGAGTTATGGGGCAGTACGATGAGTTACGGTGCAATACGAAGAGTTACGGGGCAGTACGAAGAGTTAAGCAGCAATATGATCAGTAACGGGGCAGTACGATGAGTTACGGGGCAGTACAATGAGTTATACGGCGGTATTTGATTAACAGGGCAGTACGATGAGTTACACAGCAGTACGATGATGTACTGGGCAGTACGATGAGTTACCGTGCAGTACGATGAGTTACACGGCAGTACGATGAGTTAAGGCGCAGTATGATGAGTTATGGGGCAGTACAATGAGTTACGGGGCAGTACGACGAGTCACGGGGCAGTACGATGAGTTACTGGGCAGTACGATGAGTTTCGCGGCAGTATGATGAGTTATGGCGCAGTACGATGAGTTATGGGGCAGTACGATGAGTTACGGGGCAGTACAATGAGTAACGGGGCAGTACGATGAGTTATATGGCAGTATGATGAGTAACGGGGCAGTACGATGAGTTACACAGCATTACGATGAATTACAGGGCAGTACGATGAGTTATGGGGGAGTACTATGAGTTCCGGAGCAGTCGGATGATTTACGGGGTATTACGATGAGTTACAGGGCGGTACGATGAGTTATGCAGCGGTACGATGAGTTATATGGGAGTACGATGAGTTACGGGGCAGTACGATGAGTTACAGCACAGTATGATGAGTTACGGTGCAGTACGATGAGTTACGGGGCAGTACGATGAGTTATGGGGCAGTACGATGAGTTACGGGGCAGTACGAAGAGTTACGGGGCAGTACGATGAGTTAAGCAGCAATATGATCAGTAACGGGGCAGTACGATGAGTTTCATGGCAGAACGATGAGTTACGGGGCAGTACGATGAGTTACACGGCGGTATTTGAGTAACGGGGCAGTACGATGAGTTACACGGCAGTACGATGATGTACAGGGCAGTACGATGAGTTACCGTGCAGTACGATGAGTTACACGACAGTACGATGAGTTATGGCGCAGTACGATGAGTTATGGGGCAGTACGATGAGTTACGGGGCAGTACGATAAGTTACGGGGCAGTACGATGAGTTGCAGTGCAGTACGATGAGCTACAGGGCAGTATGATGAGTTACAGGGCATTATGATGAGTTACGCGGCAGTAAGATGAGTTATGGGGCAGTACGATGAGTTATGTGGCAGTACGATGAGTTATATGGGAGTACGATGAGTTACGGGGCAGTACGATGAGTTACGGCACAGTGTGATGAGTTACGGTGCAGTACGATGAGTTACGGGGCAGTACGATGAGTTATGGGGCAGTACGATGAGCTACGGGGCAGTACGAAGAGTTACTGGGCAGTACGATGAGTTAAGCAGCAATATGATCAGTAACGGGGCAGTACGATGAATTTCATGGCAGTACGATGAGTTACGGGGCAGTACGATGAGTTATACGGCGGTATTTGTGTAACGGGGCAGTACGATGAGTTACACGGCAGTACGATGATGTATAGGGCAGTACGATGAGTTACTGTGCAGTACGATGAGTTACATGGCAGTACGATGAGTTATGGCGCAGTACGATGAGCTATGGGGCAGTACGATGAGTTACGGGGCAGTACGATCAGTTACGGGGCAGTACGATGAGTTGCAGTGCAGTACGATGAGTTACAGGGCAGTACAATGAGTTACAGGGCATTACGATGAGTTACAGGGCAGTACGATGAGTTACAGGGCAGTACAATTAGTTATGGGGCAGTACGATGAGTTACGCAGCAGTAAGATGAGTTATGGGGCAGTACGATGAGTTATGCGGCAGTACGATGAGTTATGGGGCAGTTTGTTGAGTTAGGGGGCAGTACGATGATTTACGGGGCAGTACGAGGAGTTAAGGGGCAGTACGATGAGTTATGGGGCAGTACGATGGGTTACACGGCTGTACGATGGGTTATGGCGCAGTACGATGAGTTATGGGGCAGTGCTATGAGTTACGGGGCAGTAGGATGAGTTACAGGGTATTACGATGAGTTACTGGGCGGTACGATGAGTTACGCGGCAGTACGATGATGTACAGGGCAGTACGATGAGTTACAGGGCAGTACAATGAGTTAAGCGGCAGTATTATCAGTAACGGTGCACTACGATGAGCTTCATGGCAGTACGATGAGTTACAGGGCAGTATGATGAGTTATGGGGCTGTACGATGAGTTACACGGCAGTATGCTGAGTAACGGGGCAGTACGATGAGTTACACGGCAGTACGATGATGTAAAGGGCAGTACGATGAGTTACACGGCAGTACAATAAGTTATGGTGCAGTACGATGAGTTATGGGGCAGTACGATGAGTTATGTGGCAGTACGATGAGTTACGGGGCAGTACGATGAGTTACAGGGCAGTACGATGAGTTATAGGGTAGTACGATTAGTTACGGGGCAGTACGATGAGTTACGCGGCAGTAAGATGAGTTATGGGGCAGTACGATCAGTTATGTGGCAGTACGATGAGTTACGGGGCAGTTTGATGAGTTAGGGAGCAGTACGATGAGTTACACGGCAGTAAGAGGAGTTAAGGGGCAGTACGATGAGTTATGGGGCAGTACAATGGGTTACACGGCGGTACGATGAGTTATGGCGCAGTACGATGAGTTATGGGGCAGTACTATGAGTTACGGGGCAGTAGGATGAGTTACGGGGTATTACGATGAGTTACTGGGCGGTACGATGAGTTACACGGCAGTACGATGATGTACAGGGAAGTACGATGAGTTACAAGGCAGTACGAGTTATGGCGCAGAACAATGAGTTACGGGGCAGTATGATGAGTTACGGGGAAGTACGATGAGTTGCAGTGCAGTACGAAGAGTTACAGGGCAGTACGTTGAGTTACACGGCATTACGATGAGTTACAGGGCAGTACGATGAGTTACGCGGCAGTAAGATGAGTTATGGGGCAATACGCTGAGTTACGCGGCAGTACGATGAGTTACGGGGCAGTACGATGAGTTACGGGGAAGTACGATGAGTTGCAGTGCAGTACGAAGAGTTACAGGGCAGTACGTTGAGTTACACGGCATTACGATGAGTTACAGGGCAGTACGATGAGTTACGTGGCAGTAAGATGAGTTACGCGGCAGTACGAAGAGTTACAGGGATGTACGATGAGTTACGGGGCAGTACGATGAGTTACACGGCAGTACGATGAATTACGGGGCGTTTTGATGAGTTACGCTGCAGTACGATAAGTTACGCAGCATTACGATGAGTTACAGGGTATTACGATGAGTTACAGGGCGGTACGATGAGTTACGCAGCGGTACGATGAGTTATATGGGAGTACGATGAGTTACGGTGCAGTACGATGAGGTACGGGGCAGTATGATGAGTTATGGGACAGTACGATGAGTTATGGGGCAGTACGAAGAGTTACAGGGTAGTACGATGAGTTACGGGGCAGTACGATGAGTTACGCGGCAGTATGATGATGTACAGGGCAGTACGATGAATTACAAGGCAGTACGAGTTATGGCGCAGAACGATGAGTTATGGGGCAGTACGATGAGTTACGGGGCAGTACGATGAGTTACGGGGCAGTACGATGAGTTGCAGTGCAGTACGAAGAGTTACAGGGCAGTACGTTGAGTTACACGGCATTACGATGAGTTACAGGGCAGTACGATGAGTTACGCGGCAGTAAGATGAATTACGGGGCGGTTTGATGAGTTGCACTGCAGTACGATGAGCTATGCGGCGTTACGATGAGTTACAGGGTATTACGATGAGTTACAGGGTGGTACGATGAGTTACGCAGTGGTACGATGAGTTATATGGGAGTACGATGAGTTACGGTGCAGTACGATGAGGTACGGGGCAGTATGATGAGTTATGGGGCAGTACGATGAGTTATGGGGCAGTACAAAAAGTTACGGGGCAGTACAATGAGTTAAGCGGCAGTATGAACAGTAACGGTGCACTACGATGAGTTTCATGGCAGTACGATGAGTTACAGGGCAGTATGATGAGTTACGGGGCTGTATGATGAGTTACACGGCAGTACGATGATGTACAGGGCAGTACGATGAGTTACCACGCAGTACGATGAGTTACACGGCAGTACAATGAGTTATGGTGCAGTACGATGAGTTATGGGGCAGTACGATGAGTTATGTGGCAGTACGATGAGTTATGGGGCAGTACGATGAGTTACAGGGCAGTACGATGAGTTACCGTGCAGTACGATGAGTTACACGGCAGTACGATGAGTTATGGCGCAGTACGATGAGTTATGGGGCAGTACTATGAGTTACGGGGCAGTAGGATGAGTTACAGGGTATTACGATGAGTTACAGAGCGGTACGATGAGTTACGCCGTGGTACGATGAGTTATATGGGAGTACGATGAGTTACGCGGCAGTAGGATGAGTTACGGCACAGTATGATGAGTTACGGTGCAGTACGATGAGTTACGGGGCAGTACGATGAGTTACACGGCGGTATTTGAGTAACGGGGCAGTACGATGAGTTACACGGCAGTACGATGATGTACAGGGCAGTACGATGAGTTACCGTGCAATACGATGAGTTATACGGCAGTACGATGAGTTATGGCGCAGTACGATGAGTTATGGGGCTGTACGATGAGTTACAGGGCAGTACGATGAGTTACGGGGCAGTACGATGAGTTGCAGTGCAGTACGATGAGTTACAGGGCAGTACGATGAGTTACAGGGCATTACGATGAGTTACGCGGCAGTCCGAAGAGTTACAGGGAAGTACGATGAGTTACGGGGCAGTACGTTTAGTTACAGGGCAGTACGATGAGTTACGGGGCAGTATGATGAGTTACAGGGCAGTACGTTTAGTTACAGGGCAGTACGATGAGTTACGGGGCAGTACGATGAGTTACACGGCAGTATGATGAGTTACAGGGCTGTATGATGACTTACAGGGCAATACGCTGAGTTACGCGGCAGTCCGAAGAGTTACAGGGAAGTACGATGAGTTATGGGGCTTTACGATGAGTTACGGGGCATTTCGATGAGTTACACGGCATTATGATGAGTAACGGGGCAGGACGATGTGTTATACGGCAGTACGATGATTTACAGGGCAGTATGATGAGTGACCGTGCATTTCTCTGATTTACACGGCAGTACGATGAGTTATGGTGCAGCACGATGAGTTATGGGGCAGTACGATGAGTTATGGGGCAGTAGGATGAGTCACAGGGCAGTACGATGAGTTACAGTGCAGTACGATGAGTTACAGGCCTGTACGATGAGTTACACGGCATTACGATGAGCTACAGTGCAGTACGATGAGTTACGGGGCAGTACGATGAGTTACGCGGCAGTATGATGAGTTATGTGGCAGTACGATGAGTTAGGGGGCAGTATGATGAGTTACACGGCAGTACGATGAGTTACGGGGCAGTACGATGAGTTACACGGTAGTACATTTAGTTACGGGGCATTACGATGAGTTACGGGGCAGTACGATGAGTTACACGGCAGAACGATGAGTTATACGGCAGTATGATGAGTAACGGGGCAGTACGTTGAGTTACACGGCATTACAATGATTTACAGGGCAGTACGATGATTTACCGTGCAGTACGATGAGTTACACGGCAGTACGATGAGTTATGGAGCAGTACGATGAGTTATGAGGCAGGACTATGAGTTACGGGGCAGTAGGATGAGTTACGGCGTATTACGATGAGTTACAGGGCGGTACGATGAGTTACGCAGTGGTATGATGAGTTATATGGGAGTACGATGAGTTAAGGGGCAGTATGATGAGTTATGGCACAGTATGATGAGTTACAGGACAGTACAATGAGTTACGGGGCAGTACGATGAGTTATGGGGCAGTAGGATGAGTTACGGGGCAGTACGAAGAGTTACGGGGCAGTACGATGAGTTAAGCGGCAATATGATCAGTAACGGGGCACTACGATGAGTTTCATGGCAGTACGATGCGTTACAGGGCAGTACGATGAGTTGCACAGCGGTATTTGAGTAACGGGGCAGTACGATGAGTTACAGGGCAGTACGATGATGTGCAGGGCAGTACGATGAGTTACACGACAGTACAATGAGTTATGGCGCAGTACGATGAGTTATGGCGCAGTACGGTGAGTTATGGCGCAGTACGATGAGTTATGGGACAGTACGATGAGTTACGGGGCAGTACGATGAGGTGCAGTGCAGTACGATGAGTTACACGACAGTACGATGAGTTATGGCGCAGTACGATGAGTTATGGGGCAGTACGATGAGTTACGGGGCAGTACGATAAGTTACGGGGCAGTACGATGAGTTGCAGTGCAGTACGATGAGCTACAGGGCAGTATGATGAGTTACAGGGCATTATGATGAGTTACGCGGCAGTAAGATGAGTTATGGGGCAGTACGATGAGTTATGTGGCAGTACGATGAGTTATATGGGAGTACGATGAGTTACGGGGCAGTACGATGAGTTACGGCACAGTGTGATGAGTTACGGTGCAGTACGATGAGTTACGGGGCAGTACGATGAGTTATGGGGCAGTACGATGAGCTACGGGGCAGTACGAAGAGTTACTGGGCAGTACGATGAGTTAAGCAGCAATATGATCAGTAACGGGGCAGTACGATGAATTTCATGGCAGTACGATGAGTTACGGGGCAGTACGATGAGTTATACGGCGGTATTTGTGTAACGGGGCAGTACGATGAGTTACACGGCAGTACGATGATGTATAGGGCAGTACGATGAGTTACTGTGCAGTACGATGAGTTACATGGCAGTACGATGAGTTATGGCGCAGTACGATGAGCTATGGGGCAGTACGATGAGTTACGGGGCAGTACGATCAGTTACGGGGCAGTACGATGAGTTGCAGTGCAGTACGATGAGTTACAGGGCAGTACAATGAGTTACAGGGCATTACGATGAGTTACAGGGCAGTACGATGAGTTACAGGGCAGTACGATTAGTTATGGGGCAGTACGATGAGTTACGCAGCAGTAAGATGAGTTATGGGGCAGTACGATGAGTTATGCGGCAGTACGATGAGTTATGGGGCAGTTTGTTGAGTTAGGGGGCAGTACGATGATTTACGGGGCAGTACGAGGAGTTAAGGGGCAGTACGATGAGTTATGGGGCAGTACGATGGGTTACACGGCTGTACGATGGGTTATGGCGCAGTACGATGAGTTATGGGGCAGTGCTATGAGTTACGGGGCAGTAGGATGAGTTACAGGGTATTACGATGAGTTACTGGGCGGTACGATGAGTTACGCGGCAGTACGATGATGTACAGGGCAGTACGATGAGTTACAGGGCAGTACAATGAGTTAAGCGGCAGTATTATCAGTAACGGTGCACTACGATGAGCTTCATGGCAGTACGATGAGTTACAGGGCAGTATGATGAGTTATGGGGCTGTACGATGAGTTACACGGCAGTATGCTGAGTAACGGGGCAGTACGATGAGTTACACGGCAGTACGATGATGTAAAGGGCAGTACGATGAGTTACACGGCAGTACAATAAGTTATGGTGCAGTACGATGAGTTATGGGGCAGTACGATGAGTTATGTGGCAGTACGATGAGTTACGGGGCAGTACGATGAGTTACAGGGCAGTACGATGAGTTATAGGGTAGTACGATTAGTTACGGGGCAGTACGATGAGTTACGCGGCAGTAAGATGAGTTATGGGGCAGTACGATCAGTTATGTGGCAGTACGATGAGTTACGGGGCAGTTTGATGAGTTAGGGAGCAGTACGATGAGTTACACGGCAGTAAGAGGAGTTAAGGGGCAGTACGATGAGTTATGGGGCAGTACAATGGGTTACACGGCGGTACGATGAGTTATGGCGCAGTACGATGAGTTATGGGGCAGTACTATGAGTTATGGGGCAGTAGGATGAGTTACGGGGTATTACGATGAGTTACTGGGCGGTACGATGAGTTACACGGCAGTACGATGATGTACAGGGAAGTACGATGAGTTACAAGGCAGTACGAGTTATGGCGCAGAACAATGAGTTACGGGGCAGTATGATGAGTTACGGGGAAGTACGATGAGTTGCAGTGCAGTACGAAGAGTTACAGGGCAGTACGTTGAGTTACACGGCATTACGATGAGTTACAGGGCAGTACGATGAGTTACGCGGCAGTAAGATGAGTTATGGGGCAATACGCTGAGTTACGCGGCAGTACGATGAGTTACGGGGCAGTACGATGAGTTACGGGGAAGTACGATGAGTTGCAGTGCAGTACGAAGAGTTACAGGGCAGTACGTTGAGTTACACGGCATTACGATGAGTTACAGGGCAGTACGATGAGTTACGTGGCAGTAAGATGAGTTACGCGGCAGTACGAAGAGTTACAGGGATGTACGATGAGTTACGGGGCAGTACGATGAGTTACACGGCAGTACGATGAATTACGGGGCGTTTTGATGAGTTACGCTGCAGTACGATAAGTTACGCAGCATTACGATGAGTTACAGGGTATTACGATGAGTTACAGGGCGGTACGATGAGTTACGCAGCGGTACGATGAGTTATATGGGAGTACGATGAGTTACGGTGCAGTACGATGAGGTACGGGGCAGTATGATGAGTTATGGGACAGTACGATGAGTTATGGGGCAGTACGAAGAGTTACAGGGTAGTACGATGAGTTACGGGGCAGTACGATGAGTTACGCGGCAGTATGATGATGTACAGGGCAGTACGATGAATTACAAGGCAGTACGAGTTATGGCGCAGAACGATGAGTTATGGGGCAGTACGATGAGTTACGGGGCAGTACGATGAGTTACGGGGCAGTACGATGAGTTGCAGTGCAGTACGAAGAGTTACAGGGCAGTACGATGAGTTACGCGGCAGTAAGATGAATTACGGGGCGGTTTGATGAGTTGCACTGCAGTACGATGAGCTATGCGGCGTTACGATGAGTTACAGGGTATTACGATGAGTTACAGGGTGGTACGATGAGTTACGCAGTGGTACGATGAGTTATATGGGAGTACGATGAGTTACGGTGCAGTACGATGAGGTACGGGGCAATATGATGAGTTATGGGGCAGTACGATGAGTTATGGGGCAGTACAAAAAGTTACGGGGCAGTACAATGAGTTAAGCGGCAGTATGAACAGTAACGGTGCACTACGATGAGTTTCATGGCAGTACGATGAGTTACAGGGCAGTATGATGAGTTACGGGGCTGTATGATGAGTTACACGGCAGTACGATGATGTACAGGGCAGTACGATGAGTTACCACGCAGTACGATGAGTTACACGGCAGTACAATGAGTTATGGTGCAGTACGATGAGTTATGGGGCAGTACGATGAGTTATGTGGCAGTACGATGAGTTATGGGGCAGTACGATGAGTTACAGGGCAGTACGATGAGTTACCGTGCAGTACGATGAGTTACACGGCAGTACGATGAGTTATGGCGCAGTACGATGAGTTATGGGGCAGTACTATGAGTTACGGGGCAGTAGGATGAGTTACAGGGTATTACGATGAGTTACAGAGCGGTACGATGAGTTACGCCGTGGTACGATGAGTTATATGGGAGTACGATGAGTTACGCGGCAGTAGGATGAGTTACGGCACAGTATGATGAGTTACGGTGCAGTACGATGAGTTACGGGGCAGTACGATGAGTTACACGGCGGTATTTGAGTAACGGGGCAGTACGATGAGTTACACGGCAGTACGATGATGTACAGGGCAGTACGATGAGTTACCGTGCAATACGATGAGTTATACGGCAGTACGATGAGTTATGGCGCAGTACGATGAGTTATGGGGCTGTACGATGAGTTACAGGGCAGTACGATGAGTTACGGGGCAGTACGATGAGTTGCAGTGCAGTACGATGAGTTACAGGGCAGTACGATGAGTTACAGGGCATTACGATGAGTTACGCGGCAGTCCGAAGAGTTACAGGGAAGTACGATGAGTTACGGGGCAGTACGATTAGTTACAGGGCAGTACGATGAGTTACGGGGCAGTATGATGAGTTACAGGGCAGTACGTTTAGTTACAGGGCAGTACGATGAGTTACGGGGCAGTACGATGAGTTACACGGCAGTATGATGAGTTACAGGGCTGTATGATGACTTACAGGGCAATACGCTGAGTTACGCGGCAGTCCGAAGAGTTACAGGGAAGTACGATGAGTTATGGGGCTTTACGATGAGTTACGGGGCATTTCGATGAGTTACACGGCATTATGATGAGTAACGGGGCAGGACGATGTGTTATACGGCAGTACGATGATTTACAGGGCAGTATGATGAGTGACCGTGCATTTCTCTGATTTACACGGCAGTACGATGAGTTATGGTGCAGCACGATGAGTTATGGGGCAGTACGATGAGTTATGGGGCAGTAGGATGAGTCACAGGGCAGTACGATGAGTTACAGTGCAGTACGATGAGTTACAGGCCTGTACGATGAGTTACACGGCATTACGATGAGCTACAGTGCAGTACGATGAGTTACGGGGCAGTACGATGAGTTACGCGGCAGTATGATGAGTTATGTGGCAGTACGATGAGTTAGGGGGCAGTATGATGAGTTACACGGCAGTACGATGAGTTACGGGGCAGTACGATGAGTTACACGGTAGTACATTTAGTTACGGGGCATTACGATGAGTTACGGGGCAGTACGATGAGTTACACGGCAGAACGATGAGTTATACGGCAGTATGATGAGTAACGGGGCAGTACGTTGAGTTACACGGCATTACAATGATTTACAGGGCAGTACGATGATTTACCGTGCAGTACGATGAGTTACACGGCAGTACGATGAGTTATGGAGCAGTACGATGAGTTATGAGGCAGGACTATGAGTTACGGGGCAGTAGGATGAGTTACGGCGTATTACGATGAGTTACAGGGCGGTACGATGAGTTACGCAGTGGTATGATGAGTTATATGGGAGTACGATGAGTTAAGGGGCAGTATGATGAGTTATGGCACAGTATGATGAGTTACAGGACAGTACAATGAGTTACGGGGCAGTACGATGAGTTATGGGGCAGTATGATGAGTTACGGGGCAGTACGAAGAGTTACGGGGCAGTACGATGAGTTAAGCGGCAATATGATCAGTAACGGGGCACTACGATGAGTTTCATGGCAGTACGATGCGTTACAGGGCAGTACGATGAGTTACAGGGCAGTACGATGATGTGCAGGGCAGTACGATGAGTTACACGACAGTACAATGAGTTATGGCGCAGTACGATGAGTTATGGCGCAGTACGGTGAGTTATGGCGCAGTACGATGAGTTATGGGACAGTACGATGAGTTACGGGGCAGTACGATGAGGTGCAGTGCAGTACGATGAGTTACAGGGCAGTACGATGAGTTACGCGGCAGTAAGATGAGTTATGGGGCAGTACGATGAGTTATGTGGCAGTACGATGAGTTACGGGGCAGTTTGATGAGTTAGGGGGCAGTACGATGAGTTACACAGCAGTACGTTTAGTTACGGGGCAGTACGATGCCTTACGGGGCAGTACGATGAGTTACACGGCAGTACGATGAGTTACAGGGCTGTATGATGATTTACAGGGCAATACGCTGAGTTACGCGGCAGTCCGAAGAGTTACAGGGAAGTACGATGAGTTACGGGGCAGTACAATGAGTTACACGGCAGTACAATGAATTACGGGGCGGTTTCATGAGTAACACTGCAGTATGATGAGTTACGCGGCAGTACGATTAGTTACAGGGCAGTACAATGAGTTACGGGGCTGGACGATGAGTTACACGGCAGTATGTTGAGTAACGGAGCAGTACGATGAGTTACACGGCAGTACGATGATGTACAGGGCAGTACGATGCGTTACCGTGCAGTACGATGAGTTACACGGCAGCACGATGAGTTATGGTGCAGTACGATGAGTTATGGGGCAGTAGGTTGAGTTATGTGGCAGTACGATAAGTTACGGGGCAGTACGATGAGTTATGGTGCAGTACGATGAGTTATGGGGCAGTAGGTTGAATTATGTGGCAGTACGATAAGTTACGGGGCAGTACGATGAGTTATGGTGCAGTACGATGAGTTACGGGGCAGTACGATGAGTTGCAGTGCAGTACGATGACTTACAGGGCAGTACGATGAGTTACACGGCATTACGATGAGTTACAGGGCAGTACGATGAGTTATGGGGCAGTACGATGAGTTATGTGGCAGTACGATGATTTACGGGGCAGTTTGATGAGTTAGGGGGCAGTACGATGAGTTGCAGTGCAGTACGAAGAGTTACAGGGCAGTACGTTGAGTTACATGGCATTACGATGAGTTACAGGGCAGTACGATGAGTTACGGGGCAGTACGCTGAGTTGCAGTGCAGTACGAAGAGTTACAGGGCAGTACGTTGAGTTACATGGCATTACGATGAGTTACAGGGCAGTACGATGAGTTAGGAGGCAGTACGATGAGTTACGCACCAGTAAGATGAGTTATGGGGCAGTACGATGAGTTATGTGGCAGTATGATGAGTTACAGGGCTGTATGATGATTTACAGGGCAATACGCTGAGTTACGCGGCAGTCCGAAGAGTTACAGGGAAGTACGATGAGTTATGGGGCAGTACGATGAGTTACACGGCAGTACGATGAGTTATGGGGCAGTACGATGAGTTACGGGGCAGTACAATGAGTTGCAGTGCGGTACGATGAGTTACAGGGCAGTACGATGAGTTACACGGCGTTACGATGAGTTACAGGGCAGTACGATGAGTTATGGGGCAGAACGATGAGTTACGCGGCAGTAAGATGAGTTACGGGGCAGTTTGATGAGTTAGGGGGCAGTACAATGAGTTACACAGCAGTACGTTTAGTTACGGGGCAGTATGATGCCTTACGGGGCAGTACGATGAGTTACACGGCAGTACGATGAGTTACAGGGCTGTATGATGATTTACAGGGCAATACGCTGAGTTACGCGGCAGTCCGAAGAGTTACAGGGAAGTACAATGTGTTACGGGGCAGTACCATGAGTTACACGGCAGTACGATGAATTACTGGGTGGTTTGATGAGTTACACTGCAGTATGATGAGTTACATGGCAGTACGTTGAGTTGCAGGGCAGTACGAAGAGTTACGGGGCAGTACGATGAGTTAAGCGGCAATATGATCAGTAACGGGGCAGTACGATGAGTTTCATGGCAGTACGATGAGTTACGGGGCAGTACGATGAGTTACACGGCGGTATTTGAGTAACGGGGCAGTACGATGAGTTACACGGCAGTACGATGATGTACAGGGCAGTACGATGAGTTACCGTGCAGTACGATGAGTCACACGGCAGTACGATGAGTTATGGTGCAGTACGATGATTTATGGGGCAGTACGATGAGGTATGTGGCAGTACGATGAGTTACAGGGCAGTACGATGAGTTGCAGTGCAGTACGATGAGTTACAGGGCAGTACGATGAGTTGCACGGCATTGCGATGAGTTACAGGGCAGTACGATGAGTTATGGGGCAGTACGATGAGTTATGAGGCCGTACGATAATTTACGGGGCAGTTTGATGAGTTAGGGGGCAGTACCATGAGTTGCAGTGCAGTACGAAGAGTTACAGGGCAGTACGATGAGTTACAGGGCAGTACGATGAGTTACGGGGCAGTACGATGAGTTACGCGGCAGTAAGATGAGTTATGGGGCAGTACGATGAGTTATGTGGCAGTACGATGAGTTACGGGGCAGTTTGATGAGTTAGGGGGCAGTACGATGGGTTACACAGCAGTACGTTTAGTTACAGGGCAGTACGATGAGTTACGGGGCAGTACTATGAGTTACACGGCAGTACAATGAGTTACAGGGCTGTATGATGATTTACAGGGCAATACGCTGAGTTACGCGGCAGTCCGAAGAGTTACAGGTAAGTACGATGAGTTATGGGGCAGTACGATGAGTTACATGGCAGTACGATGAGTTATGGGGCAGTACGATGAGTTACGGGGCAGTACGATGAGTTGCAGTGCAGTACGATGAGTTATGGGGCAGTACGATGAGTTACGCGGCAGTAAGATGAGTTACGGGGCAGTTTGATGAGTTAGGGGGCAGTACGATGAGTTACACAGCAGTACGTTTAGTTACGGGGCAGTATGATGCCTTACGGGGCAGTACGATGAGTTACACGGCAGTACGATGAGTTACAGGGCTGTATGATGAGTTACAGGGCAATACGCTGAGTTACGCGTCAGTCCGAAGAGTTACAGGGAAGTACGATGAGTTACGGGGCAGTACGATGAGTTACACGGCAGTACGATGATTTACAGAGCTGTATGATGATTTACAGGGCAATACGCTGAGTTACGCGGCAGTCCGAAGAGTTACAGGGAAGTACGATGAGTTACAGGGCAGTACGATGAGTTACGGGGCAGTACGATGAGTTACGCGGCAGTAAGATGAGTTATGGGGCAGTACGATGAGTTATGTGGCAGTACGATGAGTTACGGGGCAGTTTGATGAGTTAGGGGGCAGTACGATGGGTTACACAGCAGTACGTTTAGTTACAGGGCAGTACGATGAGTTACGGGGCAGTACTATGAGTTACACGGCAGTACAATGAGTTACAGGGCTGTATGATGATTTACAGGGCAATACGCTGAGTTACGCGGCAGTCCGAAGAGTTACAGGTAAGTACGATGAGTTATGGGGCAGTACGATGAGTTACATGGCAGTACGATGAGTTATGGGGCAGTACGATGAGTTACGGGGCAGTACGATGAGTTGCAGTGCAGTACGATGAGTTATGGGGCAGTACGATGAGTTACGCGGCAGTAAGATGAGTTACGGGGCAGTTTGATGAGTTAGGGGGCAGTACGATGAGTTACACAGCAGTACGTTTAGTTACGGGGCAGTATGATGCCTTACGGGGCAGTACGATGAGTTACACGGCAGTACGATGAGTTACAGGGCTGTATGATGAGTTACAGGGCAATACGCTGAGTTACGCGTCAGTCCGAAGAGTTACAGGGAAGTACGATGAGTTACGGGGCAGTACGATGAGTTACACGGCAGTACGATGATTTACAGAGCTGTATGATGATTTACAGGGCAATACGCTGAGTTACGCGGCAGTCCGAAGAGTTACAGGGAAGTACGATGAGTTACGGGGCGGTTTGATGAGTTACACTGCAGTACGATGAGTTACGCGGCATTACGATGAGTTACAAGGTATTACGATGAGTTACAGGGCGGTGCGATGAGTTACGCAGCGGTACGATGAGTTATATGGGAGTACAAAGAGTTACGGTGCAGTCCGATGAGTTACGGGGCAGTACGATGTGTTATGGGGCAGTACGGTGAGTTACGGGGCAGTACGATGAGTTACGGGGCAGTACGATGAGTTGCAGTGCAGTACGAAGAGTTACAGGGCAGTACGTTGAGTTACACGGCATTACGATGAGTTACAGGGCAGTACGATGAGTTACGCGGCAGTAAGATGAGTTATGGGGCAATACGCTGAGTTACGCGGCAGTACGATGAGTTACGGGGCAGTACGATGAGTTACGGGGAAGTACGATGAGTTGCAGTGCAGTACGAAGAGTTACAGGGCAGTACGTTGAGTTACACGGCATTACGATGAGTTACAGGGCAGTACGATGAGTTACGTGGCAGTAAGATGAGTTACGCGGCAGTACGAAGAGTTACAGGGATGTACGATGAGTTACGGGGCAGTACGATGAGTTACACGGCAGTACGATGAATTACGGGGCGTTTTGATGAGTTACACTGCAGTACGATAAGTTACGCAGCATTACGATGAGTTACAGGGTATTACGATGAGTTACAGGGCGGTACGATGAGTTACGCAGCGGTACGATGAGTTATATGGGAGTACGATGAGTTACGGTGCAGTACGATGAGGTACGGGGCAGTATGATGAGTTATGGGACAGTACGATGAGTTATGGGGCAGTACGAAGAGTTACAGGGTAGTACGATGAGTTACGGGGCAGTACGATGAGTTACGCGGCAGTACGATGATGTACAGGGCAGTACGATGAATTACAAGGCAGTACGATGTGTTATAGTGCAGTACGATGATTTACGGCGCAGTACGCTTAGTTGCAGGGCAGTAGGAATAGTTATAGGGCAGTACGAAGAGTTATGTCGCAATACGTTGAGTTATGGGGCAGTATGATGAGTTACGGGGTAGTATGATGTGTTATGGGGCAGTACGATGTGTTATGGGGCATTACGATGAGATACGGGGCAGTACGATGTGTTATAGGGCAGTGCGATGTGTTACGGGGCAGTACGATGAGTTACGGGCAGTACGGTGAGTTACGGGGCAGTAGGATGAGTTGCACGGCAGTACGATGAGTAACGGGCCAGTATGATGAGTTACAGGGCAGAACGACGTGTTACGGGGCAGTACGATGAGTTACGGGGCAGTACGATGAGTAATGGGGCAGTACGATGAATTACGGGGCAGTATGATGAGTAACGGTTCAGTACAATGAGTTACACGGCAGTACGATGAGTTATGCGGCACTACGATGAGTGACGGGCAAAACAATGAGTTACGGGGCAGTACGATGAGCTACGGGGCAGTACGATGAGTTACGTGGCAGTACGATGTGTTAGCGTCAGTACAATGAGTTACGGGGCAGTACGATATGTTGCACAGCAGTACGATGAGTTACGGGGCAGTACGATGAGTTCCAGAGCAGTACGATGAGTTACGGGCAGTACGATGAGTTACGGGGCAGTATGATGAGTAGCGGGATAGTACGATGCGTTACGGGGCAGTACGCTGTGTTACGGGGCAGTACGATGAGTTACGGGGCAGTACGATGTGTTATGGGGCAGTACGATGAGTTACGGGGCAGTACGATGTGTTATGGGGCAGTACGATGAGTTACGGGGCAGTACGATGAGTTATGCGGCACTACGATGAGTTACGGGCAAAACAATGAGTTACGGGCATTACGATGAGTTACACGGCAGTTCTATGAGTTACGGGACGCTACGATGAGTTACGCGGCAGTACAATGAGTAACGGGCAGTACGATGAGTTACGCGGCAGTACGATGAGTTACAGGGCAGTACGATGAGTTACAGGGCAGTACAATGAGTTACAGGGCATTGCAATGTGTTACGGGGCAGTACGATGAATTACGGGGCAGTATGATGTGTTACGGGGCAGTACAATGAGTTACGGGGCAGTACGATGAATTACGGGGCAGTACGATGTGTTAAGGGGCAGTACGATGAGTTACGGGGCAGTATAATGAGTAACAGGGCAGTACGATGAGTTACAGGGCAGTACGATGAGTTACGCGGCAGTACGATGAGTTACAGGGCAGTACGATGAGTTGCATGGCAGTACGATGAATTACGGGGCAGTATGATGTGTTACGGGGCAGTACAATGAGTTACGGGGCAGTACGATGAATTACGGGGCAGTACGATGTGTTAAGGGGCAGTACGATGAGTTACGGGGCAGTATAATGAGTAACAGGGCAGTACGATGAGTTACAGGGCAGTACGATGAGTTACGCGGCAGTACGATGAGTTACAGGGCAGTACGATGAGTTGCATGGCAGTACGATGAATTACGGGGCAGTATGATGTGTTACGGGGCAGTACAATGAGTTACGGGGCAGTACGATGAATTACGGGGCAGTACGATGTGTTAAGGGGCAGTACGATGAGTTACGGGGCAGTATAATGAGTAACGGGGCAGTACGATGAGTTATGCGGCATGAGGATGAGTTACGCGGCAGTACGATGATTTACAGGCAGAACGAGGAGTTACGGGGCAGTAGGATGAGTTGCATGGCAGTACGATGAGTTACAGGGCTGTATGATGAGTTACGGGGCAGTACGATTGTTTACATGGAGATACGATGAGTTACTGGGCAGTACGATGAGTTATGGGGCAGTATGATGTGTTATGGGGCAGTACAATGAGTTACGCGGCAGCACGATGAGTTAGAGGGTAGTACGATGAGTTACGGGGCAGTAGGATGAGTTGCATGGCAGTACGATGAATTACGGGGCTGTATGATGAGTTACGGGGCAGTACGATTGTTTACATGGAGATACGATGAGTTACTGGGCAGTACGATGAGTTACGGGGCAGTATGATGAGTTACGGGGCAGTACGATGTGTTACGGGGCAGGACGATGAGTTACACGGCAGTACAATGAGTTACGGTAAGCTACGATGAGTTACGCGGCAGTACGATTAGTTACGGGCAGTACGATGAGTTACGCGGCAGTGGGATGAGCTAGAGGGCAGTACGATGAGTTACGTGGCAGTACGATGAGTTACGGGCAGTACGATGAGTTACGGGGCAGTACGATGTGTTGCACAGCAGTACGATGAGTTACGGGGCAGTACGATGAGTTACAGAGCAGTACGATGAGTTACGGGCAGTACGATGAGTTACGGGGCAGTATGATGAGTAGCGGAATAGTACGATGAGTTACGGGACGCTACGATGAGTTACGCGGCAGTACGTTGAGTTACGGGCAGTACGATGAGTTACGCTGCAGTACGATGAGTTACAGGGCAGTACGATGAGTTACAGGACAGTACAATGAGTTACAGGGCATTACAATGTGTTACGGGGCAGTACGATGAATTATGGGGCAGTATGATGTGTTACGGGGCAGTACAATGAGTTACGGGGCAGTATGATGAATTACGGGGCAGTACGATGTGTTAAGGGGCAGTACGATGAGTTACGGGGCAGTATAATGAGTAACGGGGCAGTACGATGAGTTACAGGGCAGTACGATGAGTTACGCGGCAGTACGATGAGTTACAGGGCAGTACGTTGAGTTATGCGGCAGTACGATGAGTTACGGGCAGAACGATGAGTTACGGGGCTGTATGATGAGTTACGGGGCAGTACGATTGTTTACATGGAGATACGATGAGTTACTGGGCAGTACGATGAGTTACAGGTCATTATGATGTGTTACGGGGCAGTATGATGAGTAGCGGGATAGTACGATGAGTAACGGGGCAGTACGCTGTGTTACGGGGCAGTACGATGAGTTACGGGGCAGCACGATGTGTTATGGGGCAGTACGATGAGTTACGGGGCAGTACGATGTGTTATGGGGAAGTACGATCTGTTATGGGGCAGTACGATGTGTTATGGGGCATTACGATGAGAAACGGGGCAGTACGATGTGTTATGGGTAGTACGATGAGTTACAGGGCATTACGATGAGTTACGCGCAGTACGATGAGTTACGGGGCAGTATGATGAATAGCGGGATAGTACGATGTGTTACGGGGCAGTACGACTTGTTATGGGGCAGTACGATGAGTTACACGGCAGTACGATGAGTTACAGGGCAGTACGATGAGTTACGGGGCAGTATGATGAGTAACGGGGCAGTACGATGAGTTAAACGGCAGTACGATGTGTTACACGGCAATACGATGTGTTATGGGGCAGTACGATTATTTACGGCGCAGTACGCTGAGTTACAGGGCAGTACGAATAGTTATAGGGCAGTACGAAGAGTTATGGCGCAATACGTTGATTTATGGGGCTGTACGATGAGTTACGGTGCATGACGATGAATTACGGGGCATTACGATGAGTTATGGCGCAGTACGTTGAGTTACGGGGCAGTACGATGAGTTATGGGGCTGTACGATGTGTTACTGGGCAGTACGATGAGTTACGGGGCAGTACACTGTGTTACGGGGCAGTACGATGAGTTACAGGGCAGTACGATGTGTTATGGGGCAGTACGATGATTTACGGGGCAGTATGATGTGTTATGAGGCAGTACGATGCGTTACGGGGCAGTACGATGAGTAACGGGGCAGTACGATGAGTTAAACGGCAGTACGATGTGTTACGCGGCAGTACGATGAGTTATGGGGCAGTACGATGATTTACGGCGCAGTACGTTGAGTTACAGGGCAGTACGAATATTTATAGGGCAGTACGAAGAGTTATGGCGCAATACGTTGAGTTATGGGGCAGTACGATGAATTATGGGGCAGTACGATGTGTTATGGTGCAGTATGTTGAGATACGTGGCAGTGTGATGAATTACGGGGCAGTACGATGAGTTACAGTGAGTACGATAAGTTATGGTGCAGTACGATGAGTTATGGGGCAGTACGATGTGTTACCGGGCAGTACGATGAGTTACACGGCAGTACGATGCGTTACGGGGCAGTACGATGTGTTATGGGGCAGTACGATGAGTTACACGGCAGTACGATGAGTTACAGGGCAGTACGATGAGTTGCGGGGCAGTATGATGAGTAACGGGGCAGTACGATGAGTTAAACGGCAGTACGATGTGTTACGCGGCAGTACGATGTGTTATAGTGCAGTACGATGATTTATGGCGCAGTACGCTTAGTTGCAGGGCAGTACGAATAGTTATAGGGCAGTACGAAGAGTTATGGTGCAATACGTTGAGTTATGGGGCTGTACGATAAGTTACGGTGCATTACGATGAATTATGGGGCATTACGATGAGTTATGGCGCAGTACGTTGAGTTACGGGGCAGTATGATGAATTATGGGGCAGTACGATGAGTTACGGGACAGTACGATTAGTTATGGCGCAGTACGATGAGTTATGGGGCTGTACAATGTGTTACTGGGCTGTACGATGAGTTACACGGCAGTACGATGTGTTACGTGGCTGTACAATGAGTTACGAGGCAGTACGATGAGTTACGGGGCAGTACGCTGTGTTCTGGGGCAGTACGTTGAGTTACGGGGCATTACGATGTGTTATGGGGCAGTACGATGAGTTATGGGGCAGTACGATGAGTTACGGGGCAGTACGCTGTCTTACGGGGTAGTACGAAGAGTTACGGGGCAGTACGATGTGTTATGGGGCAGGACGATGCGTTACGCGGCAGTACGATGAGTTACGGGGCAGTACGATGAGTTACGGGGCAGTACGCTGTCTTACGGGGTAGTACGAAGATTTACGGGGCAGTACGATGTGTAATGGGGCAGGACGATGAGTTAAGGTGCAGTACGATGTGTTACGGGGCAGTATGATGAGTTACACGGCAGTACAATGAGTTACTGAATGGTACGATGAGTTACGCGGCAGTACGATGAGTTACGGGCAGTACAATGAGTTACGCGGCAGTACGACGAGTTACGAGGCAGTACGATGTGTTACGGGCAGTATGATGAGTTATGGGGGAGTACGATGAGTTACAGGGCAGTACGATGAGTTACGGGGCAGTACGATGAGTTACAGGGCAGTACGATGAGTTACAGGGCAGTACGATGAGTTACGGGGCAGTACGATGAGTTGCAGGGCAGCACGATGAGTTATGGGGCAGTACGATGAGTTACGGGCAGTACGATGAGTTACGGGGGTAGTATGATGAGTAGCGGGGCAGTACAATGAGTTACAGGGCAATACGATGAGTTACGTGGCAGTACGATGAATTACGGGGCAGTACGATGAGTTACGGGCAGTACGATGAGTTACGGGGCAGTAGGATGAGTACTGGGGCAGTACGATGAGTTACATGGCAGTACAATGTGTTACGCGGCTGTACGATGAGTTATGGGGCAGTACGATGATTTACGGCACAGTACGCTGAGCTACAGGGCAGTACGAATAGTTATAGGGCAGTACGAAGAGTTATGGCGCAATACGTTGAGTTATGGGGCAGTTCGATGAGTTACGGGGCAGTACGATGAGTTACGGGGCAGTACGATGAGTTGTCTCCGTGTGTCTGAAGCTCTGAAGAAGTCATACGATCTCGAAACCTTTACTCCGTCTTTCTCTGCAGAAACGCTTTCAGACCTGCTGAGTTTTTCCAGCAATTTTTGTTTTGGTTACAAGGCTGTATACTGTGTTACGGGGCAGTATACTCTGTTACGGGGTAGTATACTCGGTTACGGGGCAGTATACTCTGTTACGGGGCAGTATACTCGGTTACAGGGCAGTATACTCTGTTACGGGACTGTATACACTGTTACGGGGCAGTATACTCTGTTACGGGGCTGTATACTCTGTTACAGGGCAGTATACTCTGTTACGGGGCTGTATACTCTGTTACAGGGCAGTATACTCTGTTACGGGGCTGTATACTCTGTTACGGGGCAGTATACTCTGTTATGGGGCAGTATACTCTGTTACGGGGCAGTATACTCTGTTACAGGGCAGTATACTCTGTTACAGGGCAGTATACTCGGTTACGGGGCTGTATACTCTGTTACAGGGCAGTATCCTCTGTTACGGGGCAGTATACTCTGTTACGGAGCAGTATACTTGGTTACGGGGCAGTATACTCTGTTACGGGGCAGTATACTCTGTTACAGGGCAGTATACTCTGTTACGGGGCTGTATACTCTGTTACGGGGCAGTATACTCTGTTACGGGGCAGTATACTTGGTTACGGGGCAGTATACTCTGTTACAGGGCAGTATACTCTGTTACGGGGCTGTATACTCAGTTACGGGGCAGTATACTCTGTTACGGGGCAGTATACTCTGTTACAGGGCAGTATCTGACAAGACTGAATTATGATCTCTCAGTATTCTCAATTACGAGTGAAGTTGCTATGATTTTCTCACTCTCCTACCTCTGCTCCTCCAAGTTGCTGGAAGCCCGGAGACATCATCCTCTCTGTCCCTGTCTGTGTCTGTGTCTGTGTCTGTGTCTGTGCTGGGAACTGCTGCCTGGAACACCCTGTCTCCCCGGCTCGGATTGTGTCTCCCTGGCTCTGTCTCTGTCGGGGATGCACTGGGGGCTGCCGCCGGCAGCTGCTGGCATTGGGCTGGGGGCAGTGAGTTTAATCCTGGGGAAGCTGTCATTGGCTGAACAGGGAGGAGTGTCTCAGTATCAGCATCAAATATGCAGCAGACACAGCCCAGGGGAGGGAGAGAGAGAGAGAGAGAGAGAGAAGCAGAGAGAGGAGGAAGGAGGGGAAGGGAGGGAAGGGGAGGGGAGGGGAAGGGAGGGGAGGGGAAGGGAAAGGGAGGGGAGGGGAGGGAGGGGAGGGGAAAGGAAGGGAGGGAAGGGGAGGGGAGGGGAGGGAAGCAGAGGGGAGGGGAGGAGAGGGGGTGGAGGGGAAGGGAAAGGGAGGGGAGGGGAGGGGAAGGAGGGGGAGGGGAGGGAAAGGGAGGGAAGAGAAGGGAGGGGAGGGAAATAGAGGGGAGGGGAGGGTAAAGGAGGGGAGGGAAAGGGAGAGGAGGGAAGGGAAAGGGATGGGAGGGAGGGGAGGGAAAGGGAAGGGAGAGGATGAGAAAGAGGAAGGGCAGGGAGGGGAGGGGAAGGGAGTGGGAGGGGAGGGTGAGGGGAGGGGAGGGTGAGGGGAGGGGGGAAGGGACGGGAGGGGGAGGGGAGGGGGAAGGGAATAGGGAAGGTAGGGGAGGGGGAGGAGGTGGGGGGAGGGGAAGGGGGAGGGGAGAGGGAGGGGGAAGGGAAGGGGGAAGGTAGGGGAGGAGGAGGAGGAGGTAGGGGGAGGGGAAGGGGAGGGGAGAGGGAGGGGGAAGGGAAGGGGGGGAGGGGGAGGGGGAGGGGCTGGGGAGAAGCGGGGAAGGGAAGAGAGGGAATGGGAGGGGAGGGAGAGGGGGAGGGGAGGAAGAGGGGAAGGGAAGGGAGGGGAGGGAGAGGGGAAGGGAGGGAAGGGGGAGGGGAGGCAGGGGAGGAATGGGGAGGGGAGGGGGTAGAGCAGGCGTGGAAGTGGGGAGAGGGAGAGGGAAGGGGAAGTGCGGGGAGGAGGGGGAATTGGAGGGTGAGGAAGGGGAAGTGGAGGGGGGAATGGGAAGAGGAGGTGGGAGTGGGAAGCGGAGGGGGAATGGGAAGAGGAGGGGGAATGGGAAGAGGAGTGGGAATGGGAAGAGGAGTGGGAATGGGAAGCAGAGGGGGGAATGGGAAGTGGAGGGTGAGGAAATGGAGGGGGGAATGGGAAGAGGAGGTGGGAGTGGGAAGCGGAGGGGGAATGGGAAGAGGAGGGGGAATGGGAAGAGGAGTGGGAATGGGAAGCAGAGGGGGGAATGGGAAGTGGAGGGTGAGGAAATGGAGGGGGGAATGGGAAGCAGAGGGGGAATGGGAAGCGGAGGGGGAATGGGAAGCAGAGGGGGAATGGGAAGCGGAGGGGGGAATGGGAAGCGGAGGGGGGGAATGGGAAGCGGAGGGGGGAATGGGAAGCGGAGGGGGAATGGGAAGCGGAGGGGGGAATGGGAAGCGGAGGGGGAATGGGAAGCGGAGGGGGAATGGGAAGCGGAGGGGGGAATGGGAAGCGGAGGGGGAATGGGAAGCGGAGGGGGGAATGGGAAGCGGAGGGGGAATGGGAAGCGGAGGGGGGAATGGGAAGCGGAGGGGGAATGGGAAGTGGAGGGTGAGGAAATGGAGGGAGGAAGGGTAAAACTCCAAGAAGTATGACTAATGGGAAACAAAGCAGCAGGTTAGCGTGTGGGGGGATGGATTTAACTTCAGGGAAAATTATGAAAAAACTGAAAAGAAAGGAGAGCCCAGGAGAGGCTATTAAAGTCTCCAGAACACAAAATAGGACAGAGTGTTTGGAAAGGGCTAGGAATCTAACTTCAAGCACATCAGATATAGGGACGACAATGAGAAAGGGGACGGGAAACACAGGATTGAAGGTGTTGTATCTGAAAGGATGCAGTATACAAATAAGATAAATGAGCTTGTGGCGCAGATTGAAATTGGCAGGTATGATGTGGTGGGCATCACGGAGACATGGCTGCAAGGGGATCAGGACTGGGAGCCAAATATCCAAGGATATACATCCTAACGAAAAGATAGGCAGGTTGGCAGAGGGGGTGGGGTTGCTTTGTTAGTAAGAAATGAAATTAAATCAATAGCAAGAAATGATGTAGGGTCAGATGATGTGGAATCTGTGTGGGTAGAGTTGAGGAACCGCAAAGGTAAAAAAACCATAATGGGAGTTATGTACAGGCCTCTGAACAGTAGTCAGGATGTGGGGCACAAGATACACCAGGAGATAGAAAAGGTGTGTAAGAAAGGCAAGGTTACAGTGATCATGGGGGATTTCAATATGCAGGTAGACTGGGAAAATCAGGTTGGTAGTGGATCCCAAGAAAAGGAATTTGTGGAATGTCTATGAGATGGCTTTTTGGAGCAGCTTGTGGTGGAGCCCACTAGGGAACAGGCAATTCTAGATTTAGTGATGTGTAATGAGGCAGATTTGATAAGGGAGCTTAAGGTGAAGGAACCCTTAGGAGGCAGTGACCATAATATGATAGAATTTACCCTGCAATCTGAGAGGAAAAAGCTGGAATCAGATGTAACGGTATTACAGTTGAATAAAGGCATGAGGGAGGAGCTGGCCAGAATTGACTGGGAGATGAGCCTAGCAGGAAAGACAGTGAAACAGCAATGGCAGGAGTTACTGGGAGTAATTTGGGAGACACAGCAAAATTCATCCCTAGGAAGAAGAAGCATACTAAAGGGAGGACGAGGCAGCCATGGCTGACAAGGGAAGTCAGGGACAGCATAAAAGCTAAAGAGAAAGCATACAATGCGGCGAAGAGCAGTGGGAAACCAGGGGTTTGGGAAGTCTACAAAGACCAACAGAGGACAACTAAAAAAGAAATAAGGAGGGAGAAGATTAAATATGAGGGTAAACTAGCCAGTAATATAAAAGAAGATTGCGAGAGGTTTTTTTTAGATATATAAACGGTAAGAGAGAGGCAAAAGTGGACATTGGGCCACTGGAAAATGACGCTGGAGAAGTAGTAGTTGGGAATAAAGAAATGGCAGAGGAACTGAATAGGTACTTTGCATCAGTCTTCACAGTGGAACACACGAGTAACATCCCCAATGTTCAAGAGAGTCGGGGGGCAGAGGTGAGTATGGTGGCCATTACCAAGGAGAAGGTGCTAGGAAAACTGAAAGGTCTGAAGGTGGATAAATCACTTGGACCAGATGGATTACACCCCAGAGTTCTGAAGGAGATAGCTGAAGAGATAGTGGAGGCGTTAGTGGTGATCTTTCAGGAATAACTGGAGTCAGGGAGGGTCCCAGAGGACTGGAAAATTGCTAATGTAACCCCTCTGTTTAAGAAGGGAGTGAGGCAGAAGATGGGAAATTACAGGCCGATTAGCCTGACCTCGGCCGTTGGTAAGATTTTACAGTCCATTATTAAGGATGAGATTTCAGAATACTTGGAAGTGCATGGTAAAAATCGGGCAAAGTCAGCATGGTTTCATCAAGGGGAGGTCATGCCTGACAAATCTGTTAGAATTCTTTCAGGAGGTATCGAGTAGGTTAGACAAAGGAGAGCCAATGGATGTTATCTGCTTGGACTTCCAGAAGGCCTTTGACAAGGTGCCGCACAGGAGGCTGCTCAGTAAGGTAAGAGCCCATGGTGTTAGAGGCAAGTTACTAGCATGGATAGAAGATTGGCTGTCTGGCAGGAGGCAGAGAGTGGGGATAAGGGATCCTTCTCAGGATGGCAGCCGGTGACTATGGAGTTCCGCAGGGGTCAGTGTTGGGACCACAACTTTTCACTTTATACACTAATGATCTTGATGAAGGAACTGAGGGCATCCTGGCTAAGTTTGCAGATGATACAAAGATAGGTGGAGGGACAGGTAGTATTGAGGAGGCGGGGAGGCTGCAGAAGGATTTGGACAGGTTAGGAGAATGGGCAAAGAAGTGGCAGATGGAATACATCTGTTTATTTATTAATTTTGCCTCCAATCTCCACCCCTCCATCATTTTCACGTGGTCCATCTCTGACACTTGCCTTCCCTTCCTTAACCTCTCTGTCTCAATCTCTGGTGATAGACTGTCCACCAATATCCATTACAAACCCACCGTCTCCCACAGCTACCTCGACTACAGCTCCTCACACCCCGCTTCCTGTAAGGACTCCATCCCATTCTCCCAGTTCCTTCGCCTCCGTCGCATCTGTTCTGATGATGCTACCTTCAAAAACAGTTCCTCTGACATGTCCTCCTTCTTCCTTAACCGAGGTTTTCCACCCACGGTCGTTGACAGGGCCCTCAACCGTGTCCGGCCCATCTCCCGCGCATCCGCCCTCACGCCTCCTCCTCCCTCCCAGAAACATGATAGGGTCCCCCTTGTCCTCACTTATCACCCCACCAGCCTCCGCATTCAAAGGATCATCCTCCGCTATTTCCGCCAACTCCAGCATGATGCCACCACCAAACACATCTTCCCTTCACCCCCCTTATCAGCATTCCGTAGGGATCGCTCCCTCCGGGACACCCTGGTCCACTCCTCCATCACCCCCTACTCCTCAATCCCCTCCTATGGCACCACCCCATGCCCACGCAATAGATGTAACACCTGCCCCTTCACTTCCTCTCTCCTCACCGTCCAAGGGCCCAAACATTCCTTTCAAGTGAAGCAGCATTTCACTTGCATTTCCCCCAACTTAGTCTACTGCATTCGTTGCTCCCAATGTGGTCTCCTCTACATTGGAGAGACCAAACGTAAACTGGGCGACCGCTTTGCAGAACACCTGCGGTCTGTCCGCAAGAATGACCCAAACCTCCCTGTCGCTTGCCATTTTAACACTCCACCCTGCTCTCTTGCCCACATGTCTGTCCTTGGCCTGCTGCATTGTTCCAGTGAAGCCCAACGCAAACTGGAGGAACAACACCTCATCTTCCGACTAGGCACCTTACAGCCTTCCGGTCTGAATATTGAATTCAATAACTTTAGGTCGTGAGCTCCCTCCCCCATCCCCACCCCCTTTCTGTTTCTTCCCCCTTCCTTTTGTTTTTTTTCCAATAAATTATATAGATTTCTCTTTTCCCACCTATTTCCATTATTTTTAAATATTTTAAAATCTCTTATGCTCTCCCCACCCCCACTAGAGCTGTACCTTGAGTGCCCTACCATCCATTCTTAATTAGCACATTCGTTTAGATAATATCACCAACTTTAACTTTAACACCTATGTGTTCTTTTGTTCTTTTGTCTGTGACATCTTTTGATGATCTGCTTCTATCACTGCTTGCTTGTCCCTACAACCACAGCAACCCCCCTCCACTTCTCTCCCCCCACCCCATCTTAAACCAGCTTATATTTCACCCCTCTCCTTATATTCACTCAGTTCAGTTGAAGGGTCATGAGGACTCGAAACGTCAACTCTTTTCTTCTCCGCTGATGCTGCCAGACCTGCTGAGTTTTTCCAGGTAATTCTGTTTTTGTTCTCTTAAGGTTAACTTGCAGGTTGAGTCGGTAGTTAGGAAGACAAATGCAATGTTGGCATTTATTTCGAGAGGACTAGAATATAAAAGCAGGGATGTGCTGCTGAGGCTTTATAAGGCTCTGGTCAGACCACAGTTAGAATATTGTGAGCAATTTTGGGCTCCGTATCTCAGGAAGGATGTGCTGGCCCTGGAGAGGGTCCAGAGGAGGTTCACGAGAACGATCCCAGGAATGAAAGGCTTAACATATAAGGAACGTTTGAGGACTCTGGGTCTATACTCGATGGAGTTTAGAAGGCTGAGGGGGGTATCTGATTGAAACTTACAGAATACTGAAAGGCCTGGATAGAGTGGACGTGGGGAAGATGTTTCCATTAGTAGGAGAGACTTGGACCTGAGGGCACAGCCTCAGAGTAAAGGGAAGACCTTTTAGAACAGAGATGAGGAGAAACTTCTTTAACCAGAGAGTGGTGAATCTATGGAATTCATTGCCACAGAAGGCTGTGGAGGCCAGGTCACTGAGTGTATTTAAGACCGAGATAGATAGATTCTTGATTGGTAAGGGGATCACAGGTTACGGGGAGATGGTGGGAAAATGGGGTTGAGAAACTTATCAGCCATGATTGAATGGCAGAGCAGACTTGATGGGCCGAATGGCCTAATTTCTGCTCCTATGTCTTACGGTCTTATTGGAAGGGTGGAAGGGAAGGAAGAGGAAGGGGGAGGAGGAAGGGGAAGGGGGGATGGGTGGGAGGGGGAAGGGGAGGAGGAAGGGGAAGGGGGGATGGGTAGGAGGGGAAGGGGGAGGGGGAAGGGGAAGGGGGGATTGGGTAGGAGGGGAAGGGGGAGGAGGAAGGGGAAGGGGGGATGGGTAGGAGGGGGAAGGGGCAGGGGGAAGGGGAAGGGCATAAGGGGAGGAAGAGGAAGAGGGGAAGGGGGAGGGATGGAGGGGGGAGGAGGGGAGGGGGTAAGGGGAGGAAGGGTGGGGGAGGAAGGGAGGAAGAGGAAGGGGAAGGGGGAGGGATGGAGGGGGATGAGGGGAGGGGGTAAGGGTGGGAGGGAGGTTTGGTAATCCATGTACAGGTTGATGAAGTATGTGAGGACATTAAGGGATTGACTGTAACTGACATGGGATCTTGCAGAGCAGGTACAGCTCAGCAGGATGGAGAAGATCTCCGAGTAAGACACAGGATACAGCCCTGATTCAATCCATTCCGCACTCAAAGTCTCACAGGCTTCACCCAGGTCAGCCAACATCGAATTGAGAACACGGTGCTCAACTTCCAGTCATGGTCAATGGATCTACTTCCAGCTGGGACAGCAGACGGTTTTATGTCTCCTCAGACAGACAGTGCAGCGCTCCCTCAGTGAGACACCGGGAGTGATAGTGCAGCACTCCCTCAGTGTGACACCGGGAGTAACACTGCAGTGTTCCCTCAGTGAGACACCGGGAGTGACAGTGCAGCACTCCCTCAGTGTGACACTGGGTGTGACAGTGCAGCACTCCCTCAGTGTGACACCGGGAGTAACACTGCAGTGTTCCCTCAGTGAGACACCGGGAGTGACAGTGCAGCGCTCCCTCAGTGAGACAGCAGGAGGGACAGTGCAGCACTCCCTCAGTGTGATACCGAGAGTGACAGGGCAACACTCCCTCAGTGTCACACTGAGAGTGACAGTGCAGCACTCCCTCAGTGTGACACTGGGAGTGACAGCGCAGCGCTCCCTCAGTGAGACACCGGGAGTGACAGTGCAGCACTCCCTCAGTGAGACACCGAGAGTGACAGTGCAGCACTCCCTGTGTGACACTGGGAGTGACAGTGCAGCACTCCCTCAGTGAGACACCGAGAGTGACAGTGCAGCGCTCCCTCAGTGAGACACCGGGAGTGACAGTGCAGCACTCCCTCACTGTGACACTGGGAGTGACAGTGCAGCACTCCCTCAGTGAGACACTGAGAGTGACAGTGCAGTGCTCCTTCAGTGAGACACAGGGAGTGACAGTGCAGCACTCCCTCAGTGAGACACCGGGAGTGACAGTGCAGCACTCCCTCAGTGAGACACCGGGAGTGACAGTGCAGCACTCCCTCACTGTGACACCGGGAGTGACAGTGCAGAACTCCCTCAGTGAGACACTGAGAGTGACAGTGCAGCACTCCCTCAGTGTGACACCGGGAGTGACAGTGCAGCACTCCCTCAGTGAGACACCGGGAGTGAGAGTGCAGCACTCCCTCAGTGAGACACCGGGAGTGACAGTGCAGCGCTCCCTCAGTGTGACACCGGGAGTGACAGTGCAGCACTCCCTCACTGTGACACCGGGAGTGAGAGTGCAGCACTCCCTCAGTGAGACACTGGGACTGACAATGCAGCACTCCCTCAGTGTGACACCGGGAGTGACAGTGCAGCGTTCCCTCAGTGTGACACCGGGAGTGACAGTGCAGCACTCCCTCAGTAAGACACCGGGTGTGACAATGCAGCACTCCCTGTGTGACACCGGGAGTGACAGTGCAGCACTCCCTCAGTGTGACACCGGAAGTGACAGTGCAGCACTCCCTCAGTGTGACACCGGGGAGTGACGATGCAGCATTAACTCAGTGAGACACCGGGAGTGACGATGCAGTGATCCCTTAGTGAGACACTGGGAGTGACAGTGCAGCACTCCCTCAGTGTGACACCGGGAGTGACTGTGCAGCACTCCCTCAGTGAGATAGCAGGAGGGACAGTGCAGCACTCCGTCACTGTGATACCAAGAGTGACAGGGCAGCACTCCCTCAGTGTCACCGGATGTGACAGTGCAGCGGTCCCTCAGTGTGACACTGGGAGTGACAGTGCAGCACTCCCTCAGTGAGACACTGAGAGGGACAGTGCAGCACTCCCTCAGTGTGTCACCGGATGTGACAGTGCAGCGCTCCCTCAGTGTGACACTAGGAGTGACAGTGCAGCACTCCCTCAGTGTGACACTGGGAGTGACAGTGCAGCACTCCCTCAGTGAGACACCGGGAGTTACAGTGCAGCGCTCCCTCCGTGTGACACCGAGAGTGACTGTGCAGCACTCCCTCAGTGTGACACCGGGAGTGACGATGCAGCACTAACTCAGTGAGACACCGGGAGTGACGATGCAGTGATCCCTCAGTGTGACACCGGGAGTGACAGTGCAGCACTCCCTTTGTCAGACTCCGGCAGTGACTGTGCAGCACTCCCTCATTGAGACAGCGGGAGGGACATTGCAGCACTCCGTCACTGTGATACCGAGAGTGACAGGGCAGCGCTTCCTCAGTGTGACACTGGGAGTGACAGTGCAGCACTCCCTCAATGTGTCACCGGATGTGACAGTGCAGCGCTCCCTCAGTGTGACACTGGGAGTGACAGTGCAGCGCTCCCTCAGTGTGACACTGGGAGTGACAGTGCAGCGCTCCCTCAGTGTGACACTGGGAGTGACAGTGCAGCGCTCCCTCTGTGAGACACTGGAAGTGACAATGCAGCACTCCCTCAGTGTGACACCGGGAGTGACAGTGCAGCATTCCCTCAGTGTGACACCGGGAGTGACAGTGCAGCACTCCCTCAATGTGACACTGGGAGTGACAATGCAGCACTCCCTCAGTGAGACACCGGGAGTGACAGTACAGCGCTCCCTCAGTGAGACACCGGGTGTGACAGTGCAGCACTCCCTCAGTGTAACACCGGGAGTGACAGTGCAGCGTTCCCTCAGTGTGACCTTGGGAGTGACAGTGCAGCACTCTCTCAGTGTGACACCGGGAGTGACGATGCAGCACTCCCTTTGTCTGACTCCGGGAGTGACTGTGCAGCACTCTCTCAGTGAGACAGCAGGAGGGACAGTGCAGCGCTCCCTCAATGTGATACCGAGAGTGACAGGGCAACACTCCCTCAGTGTCACACTGGGAGTGACAGCGCAGCGCTCCATTTGTCTGACTCCGGGAGTGACTGTGCAGCACTCCCTCAGTGAGACACCGGGAGTGACACTGCAACACTCCCTCAGTGAGACACCGGGAGTGACACTGCAGCACTCCCTCAGTGAGACACCGGGAGTGACACTGCAGCACTCCCTCAGTGAGACACCGGGAGTGAGAGTGCAGCACTCCCTCAGTGTGACACTGGGAGTGACAGTGCAGCACTCCCTCACTGTGACACCGGGAGTGACAGAGCAGCACTCCCTCAGTGAGACACCGTGAGTGACAGTGCAGCGCTCCCTCCGTGTGACAACGGGAGTGACAGTGCAGCACTCCCTCAGTGAGACACCGGGAGTGACAGTGCAGCACTCCCTCCGTGTGACACCGGGAGTGACAGTGCAGCGCTCCCTCAGTGTGACAACGGGAGTGACAGTGCAGCACTCCCTCAGTGAGACACCGGGAGTGACAGTGCAGCACTCCCTCAGTGTGAGACTGGGAGAGACACTGCAGCACTCCCTCAGTGAGACACCGGGAGTGAGAGTGCAGCACTCCCTCAGTGTGACACTGGGAGAGACACTGCAGCACTCCCTCAGTGAGACAACGGGAGTGACAGTGCAGCACTCCCTCAGTGTGACACGGGGAGAGACACTGCAGCACTCCCTCAGTGAGACACCGGGAGTGAGAGTGCAGCGCTCCCTCAGTGTGACACTGGGAGTGACACTGCAGCACTCCCTCAGTGAGACACCGAGAGTGACTGTGCAGCACTCCCTCAGTGTGACACCGGGAGTGACGATGCAGTGCCCGCTCAATGTGACACCAAGAGTGACGATGCAGCACTCCCTCAGTGTGACACCGGGAGTGACAGTGCAGCACTCCCTCAGTGTGACACCGGGAGTGACAGTGCAGCACTCCCTCAGTGTGACACCGGGAGTGACAGTGCAGCACTCCCTTTGTCTGACTCCGGCAGTGACTGTGCAGCACTCCCTCATTGAGACAGCTGGAGGGACAGTGCAGCACTCCGTCACTGTGATACCGAGAGTGACAGGGCTGCGCTTCCTCAGTGTGACACTGGGAGTGACAGTGCAGCACTCCCTCAATGTGTTACCGGATGTGACAGTGCAGCGCTCCCTCAGTGAGACACCGGGAGTGACGATGCAGTGATCCCTCAGTGTGACACCGGGAGTGACAGTGCAGCACTCCCTCAGTGAGACACCGGGAGTGACAGTGCAGCACTCCCTCAGTGAGACACCGGGAGTGACAGTGCAGCACTCCCTCAGTGTCACACTGGGAGTGACAGCGCAACGCTCCCTCAATGTGTTACCGGATGTGACAGTGCAGCACTCCCTCAGTGTGACACTGGGAGTGACAGTGCAGCACTCCCTCAGTGAGACACTGGGAGTTACAGTGCAGCGCTCCCTCCGTGTGACACCGACAGTGACTGTGCAGCACTCCCTCAGTGTGACACCGGGAGTGACAGTGCAGCACTCCCTCAGTGAGACACCGGGATTGACTGTGCAGCGTTCCCTCAGTGAGACACCGGGAGTGACGATGGAGTGATCCCTCAGTGTGACACCGGGAGTGACGATGCAGTGGCCGCTCAATGTGACACCGAGAGTGACGATGCAGCACTCCCTCAGTGTGACACCGGGAGTGACAGTGCAGCACTCCCTTTGTCTGACTCCGGGAGTGACTGTGCAGCATTCCCTCATTGAGACAGCAGGAGGGACAGTGCAGCACTCCGTCACTGTGATACCGAAAGTGACAGGGCAGCGCTTCCTCAGTGTGTTACCGGATGTGACAGTGCAGCACTCCCTCACTGTGACACAGGGAGTGACAGTGCAGCGCTCCCTCAGTGTGACACTGGGAGTGACAGTGCAGCACTCCCTGTGTGACACTGGGAGTGACAGTGCAGCGCTCCCTCAGTGTGACACCGGGAGTGACAGTGCAGCGCTCCCTCAGTGTGACACCGGGAGTGACAGTGCAGCATTCCCTCAGTGTGACACCGGGAGTGACAGTGCAGCGCTCATTCAGTAAGACACCGGGTGTGATAGTGCAGCACTCCCTCAGTGTGACACTGGGAGTGACAGTGCGGCACTCCCTCAGTGTGACACCGGGAGTGACAGTGCAGCGTTCCCTCAGTGAGACACCGGGAGTGACAGTGCAGCACTCCCTCAGTGAGACACTGAGAGTGACGATGCAGTACTCCCTCAGTGAGACACCGGGAGTGACAGTGCAGCGCTCCCTCAGTGAGACTTCGGGAGTGACAGGGCAGCGCTCCCTCAGTGAGACACCGGGAGTGACAGTGCAGCACTCCCTCAGTGTGACACCGAGAGTGACAGTGCAGCGTTCCCTCAGTGTCACACTGGGAGTGACAGTGCAGCACTCCCTCAATGTGTCACCGGATGTGACAGTGCAGCGCTCCCTCAGTGTGACACCGGGAGTGACAGTGCAGCGCTCCCTCAGTGTGACACTGGGAGTGACAGTGCAGCACTCCCTCAGTGAGACACCGGGAGTGACAGTGCAGCGCTCCCTCCGTGTGACACCGAGAGTGACTGTGCAGCGCTCCCTCAGTGAGACACCGGGAGTGACGATGCAGCACTCCCTCAGTGTGACACCGGGAGTGACAGTGCAGCACTCCCTCAGTGAGACACCGGGAGTGACAGTGCAGCACTCCCTCAGTGAGACACCGGGAGTGACAGTGCAGCACTCCCTCAGTGAGACACCGGGAGTGACGATGCAGCACTCCCTCAGTGAGAAACTGCGAATGACAATGAAGCACTCCCTCAGTGTGACACCGGGAGTGACAGTGCAGCGTTCCCTCAGTGTGACACCGGGAGTGACAGTGCTGCGCTCCCTCAGTAAGACACCGGGAGTGACAGTGCAGCACTCCCTCAGTGTGACACTGAGAGGGACAGTGCAGCACTCCCTCAGTGAGACACCGGGAGTGACAGTACAGCGCTCCCTCAGTGAGGCACCGGGAGTGACAGTGCAGCACTCCCTCAGAGAGACACCAGGAGTGACATTGCAGCACTCCCTCAGTGTGACACCGGGAGTGACAGTGCAGCACTCCCTCAGTGTGACACCGGGAGTGACAGTGCAGCACTCCCTCAGTGAGACACCGGGAGTGAGGATGCAGCACTCCCCAGTGTGACACTGGGTGTGTTAGTGCCGCATTCCCTCAGTGTGACACCGGGAGTGAGAGTGCAGCGCTCCCTCAGTGAAAAACTGCGAGTGACAGTGCAGCACTCCCTCAGTGTGACACTGGGTGTGTTAGTGCCGCATTCCCTCAGTGAGACACCGGGAGTGACAGTGCAGCACTCCCTCAGTGAGACACCAGGAGTGACAGTGCAGCGCTCCCTCAGTGTGACACTGGGAGTGACAGTGCAGCGCTCCCTCAGTGTGACACAGGGAGTGACAGTGCAGCGCTCCCTCAGTGTGACACTGGGAGTGACAGTGCAGCGCTCCCTCAGTGAGACACCAGGAATGACAGTGCAGCACTCCCTCAGTGAGACACCGGGAGTGACAGTGCAGCGCTCCCTCAGTGAGACACCGGGAGTGACAGTGCAGCGCTCCCTCAGTGTTACACTGGGAGTGACAGTGCAGCACTCCCTCACTGTGACACTGGGAGTGACAGTGCAGCACTCCCTCACTGTGACACTGGGAATGACACGGGAGCAGTCCCTTTGTGTGACTCCGGCAGTGACAGTGCAGCGCTCCCTCAGTGAGACAGTGGGAGGGACAATGCAGCACTCCCTCACTGTGACACCGAGAGTGACAGGGCAGCACGCCCTCAGTGTGACACCGGGAATAACGAGGCAGCACTCCCTCAGTGAGACACCAGGAGTGACATTGCAGCACTCCCTCAGTGTGACACCGGGAGTGACAGTGCAGCACTCCCACAGTGTGACACCGGGAGTGACAGTGCAGCGCTCCCTCAGTGTGACACCGGGAGTGACAGTGCAGCATTCCCTCAGTGTGACACCGGGAGTGACATTGCAGCGCTCCCTCAGTGTGACACTGAGAGTGACAGTGCAGCGCTCCCTCAGTGAGACACTGAGAGTGACAGTGCAGCGCTCCCTCAGTGCGACACCGGGAGTGACAGTGCAGCGCTCCCTCAGTGTGAAACCGGGAGTGGCAGTGCAGCGCTCCCACAGTGTGACACCGGGAGTGACAGTGCAGCACTCCCTCAGTGTGACACTGGGAGTAACAATGCAGCACACCCTCAGTGAGACACCGGGAGTGACAGTGCAGCACTCCCTCAGTGTGACACTGGGAGTGACAGTGCAGCACTCCCTCAGTGAGACACCGGGAGTGACAGTGCAGCGCTCCCTCCGTGTGACACCGAGAGTGACTGTGCAGCACTCCCTCAGTGAGACACCAGGAGTGACGATGCAGCACTCCCTCAGTGTGACACCGGGAGTGACAGTGCAGCACTCCCTCAGTGAGACACCGGGAGTGACAGTGCAGCACTCCTTCAGTGAGACACCGGGAGTGACAGTGCAGCACTCCCTCAGTGAGACACCAGGAGTGACGATGCAGCACTCCCTCAGTGAGAAACTGCGAATGACAATGTAGCACTCCCTCAGTGTGACACCGGGAGTGACAGTGCAGCACTCCCTCAGTGTGACACCGGGAGTGACAGTGCAGCGTTCCCTCAGTGTGACACCGGGAGTGACAGTGCTGCGCTCCCTCAGTAAGACACCGGGAGTGACAGTGCAGCACTCCCTCAGTGTGACACTGAGAGTGACAGTGCAGCACTCCCTCAGTAAGACACTGGGAGTGACAGTGCAGCGCTCCCTCAGTGAGACTCAGGGAGTGACAGTGCAGCACTCCCTCAGTGAGACACCAGGAGTGACATTGCAGCACTCCCTCAGTGTGACACCGGGAGTGACAGTGCAGCGCTCCCACAGTGTTACACTGGGAGTGACAGTGCAGTGCTCCCTCAGTGAGACACAGGGAGTGACAGTGCAGCACTCCCTCAGTGTGACACCAGGAGTGAAGTGCAGCACTCCCTCAGTGAGACACCGGGAGTGACGATGCAGCACTCCCCAGTGTGACACTGGGTGTGTTAGTGCCGCATTCCCTCAGTGAGACACCGGGAGTGACAGTGCAGCACTCCCTCAGTGAGACACCGGGAGTGACAGTGCAGCACTCCCTCAGTGAGACACCGGGAGTGACAGTGCAGCGCTCCCTCAGTGAGACACCGGGAGTGACAGTGCAGCGCTCCCTCTGTGTTACACTGGGAGTGACAGTGCAGCACTCCCTCACTGTGACACTGGGAGTGACAGTGCAGCACTCCCTCACTGTGACACTGGGAATGACACTGGAGCAGTCCCTTTGTGTGACTCCGGCAGTGACAGTGCAGCGCTCCATCAGTGAGACAGTGGGAGGGACAATGCAGCACTCCCTCACTGTGACACCGAGAGTGACAGGGCAGCACTCCCTCAGTGTGACACCGGGAGTAACGAGGCAGCACTACCTCAGTGAGACACCAGGAGTGACATTGCAGCACTCCCTCAGTGTGACACCGGGAGTGACAGTGCAGCACTCCCACAGTGTGACACCGGGAGTGACAGTGCAGCGCTCCCTCAGTGTGACACCGGGAGTGACAGTGCAGCATTCCCTCAGTGTGACACCGGGAGTGACATTGCAGCGCTCCCTCAGTGAGACACTGAGAGTGACAGTGCAGCGCTCCCTCAGTGCGACACCGGGAGTGACAGTGCAGCGCTCCCTCAGTGAGACACTGAGAGTGACAGTGCAGCACTCCCTCAGTGTGACACCGGGAGTGGCAGTGCAGCGCTCCCTCAGTGTGACACCGGGAGTGACAGTGCAGCACTCCCTCAGTGTGACACTGGGAGTAACAATGCAGCACACCCTCAGTGAGACACCGGGAGTGACAGTGCAGCACTCCCTCAGTGTGACACAGGGAGTGACAGTGCAGCGCTCCCTCAGTGAGACACCGGGAGTGACATTGCAGCGCTCCCTCAGTGAGACACCGGGAGTGACAATGCAGCACTCCCTCAGTGAGACACCAGGAGTGAGAGTGCAGAGCTCCCTCAGTGAAACACTGCGAGTGACAGTGCAGCACTCCCTCAGTGTGACACTGGGTGTGTTAGTGCCGCATTCCCTCAGTGAGACACCGGGAGTGACAGTGCAGCACTCCCTCAGTGAGACACCGGGAGTGACAGTGCAGCGCTCCCTCAGTGTGACACTGGGAGTGATAGTGCAACGCTCCCTCAGTGAGACACCGGGAGTGACAGTGCAGCACTCCCTCAGTGAGACACCGGGAGTGACAGTGCAGCGCTCCCTCAGTGAGACAACGGGAGTGACAGTGCAGCGCTCCCTCAGTGTTACACTGGGAGTGACAGTGCAGCACTCCCTCACTGTGACACTGGGAGTGACAGTGCAGCACTCCCTCACTGTGACACTGGGAATGACACTGGAGCAGTCCCTTTGTGTGACTCCGGCAGTGACAGTGCAGCGCTCCCTCAGTGAGACAGTGGGAGGGACAATGCAGCACTCCCTCACTGTGACACCGAGAGTGACAGGGCAGCACTCCCTCAGTGTGACACCGGGAGTAACGAGGCAGCACTCCCTCAGTGAGACACCAGGAGTGACATTGCAGCACTCCCTCAGTGTGACACCAGGAGTGACAGTGCAGCACTCCCACAGTGTGACACCGGGAGTGACAGTGCAGCGCTCCCTCAGTGCGACACCGGGAGTGACAGTGCAGCGCTCCCTCAGTGAGACACTGAGAGTGACAGTGCAGCACTCCCTCAGTGTGACACCGGGAGTGGCAGTGAAGCGCTCCCTCAGTGTGACACCGGGAGTGACAGTGCAGCACTCCCTCAGTGTGACACTGGGAGTAACAATGCAGCACACCCTCAGTGAGACACCGGGAGTGACAGTGCAGCACTCCCTCAGTGTGACACAGGGAGTGACAGTGCAGCGCTCCCTCAGTGAGACACCGGGAGTGACATTGCAGCGCTCCCTCAGTGAGACACCGGGAGTGACAATGCAGCACTCCCTCAGTGAGACACCGGGAGTGACAGTGCAGCACTCCCTCAGTGAGACACCGGGAGTGACAGTGCAGCACTCCATCAGTGAGATATCGGGAGTGACAGTGCAGCGCTCCCTCTGTGTGACACTGGGAGTGACAATGCAGCACTCCCTCAGTGAATCATCGGGAGTGACAGTGCAGCACTCCCTCAATGAGACACCGGGATTGACAGTGCAGCACTCCCTCAGTGAGTCACCGGGAGGGACAGAGCAACTCTCCCTCAGTGTGACACAGGGAGTGAGAGTGCAACTCTCCCTCAGTGAGACACCGGGAGTGACGATGCAGCACTTCCTCAATGTGACACCGGGAGTAACAGTGCAGCACTCCCTCAGTGTGGCACTGGAAGTGACAGTGCAGCACTCCCTTAGTGGGACACCGGGAGTAACGTGCAGCGCTCCCTCAGTGTGACACTGGGATTGACATTGAAGCACTCCCTCAGTGTGACACCGGGAGTGACAATGCACATTCCCCCAGTGTGACACAGGGACTGACAGTGCAGCGCTCCCTCAGTGAGACACCGGGAGTGACAATGCAGCACTCCCTCAGTGAGACACTGGGATTGACAGTGCAGCACTCCCTCAGTGTGACACCGGGAGTGACAGTGCAGCACTCCCTCAGTGTGACAACGGGAGTGACAGTGCAGCACTCCCTCAGTGAGACACTGGGATTGACAGTGCAGCACTCCCTCAGTGAGACACTGGGATTGACAGTGCAGCACTCCCTCAATGTGACACTGGGAGTGACAATGCAGTGCTACCTCACTGAGACACTGGGAGTGACAGTGCAGCACTCCCTCAGTGTGACACCGGGAGTGACAATGCAGCACTCCCTCAGTGTGACATCGGGAATGACGATGCAACGCTCCCTCAGTGAGACAATGGGAATGACAATGTAGCACTCCCTCAGTATGACACCGGGAGTGACAGTGCAGCACTCCCTCAGTGTGACACCGGGTGTGTTAGTGCCGCACTCCCTCAGTGTGACACAGGGAGTGACAGTGCAGCACTCCCTCAGTGTGACACTGGGAGTAACAATGCAGCACACCCTCAGTGAGACACCGGGAGTGACAGTGCAGCGCTCCCTCAGTGAGACACCGGGAGTGACAGTGCAGCGCTCCCTCAGTGTGACACCAGGAGTGAGAGTGCAGCGCTCCTTCAGTGAGATATCGGGAGTGACAGTGCAGCGCTCCCTCAGTGAGACACCGGGAGTGACAGTGCAGCACTCCCTCAGTGAGACACCGGGAGTGACAGTGCAGCACTCCCTCAGTGAGACACCGGGAGTGACAGTGCAGCACTCCCTCACTGTGACACCGGGAATGACAGTGCAGCACTCCCTCAGTGAGACACCGGGAGTGACAGTGCAGCACTCCCTCACTGTGATACCGGGAGTGACAGTGCAGCACTCCCTCAGTGAGACACTGCGAATGACAATGTAGCACTCCCTCAGTGTGACACCGGGAGTGACAGTGCAGCACTCGCTCAGTGTGACACCGGGAGTGACAGTGCAGCGCTCCCTCAGTGTGACACCGGGAGTGACAGTGCAGAACTCGCTCAGTGTGACACCGGGAGTGACAGTGCAGCACTCCCTCAGTGAGACACCGGGAGTGACAGTGCAGCGCTCCCTCAGTGTGACACCGGGTGTGTTAGTGCCGCACTCCCTCAGTGTGACACAGGGAGTGACAGTGCAGCACTCCCTCAGTGTGACACCGGGTGTGACAGTGCAGCACTCCATCAATGTGACACAGGGAGTGACAGTGCAGCACTCCCTCAGTGAGACACCGGGAGTGACACTGCAGAGCTCCCTCAGTGTGACACCGGGAGTGACAGTGCCGCACTCCTTCAGTGAGACACCGGGAGTGAGAGTGCAGCACTCCCTCAGTGAGACACCGGGAGTGACAGTGCAGCACTCCCTCAGTGTGACAGCGGGAATGACAGTGCAGCACTCCCTCAGTGAGACACCAGGTGTGATAGTGCAGCACTCCCTCAGTGTGACACCGGGAGTGACAGTGCAGCACTCCCTCAGTGAGACAGCGGGAGGGACAATGCAGCACTCCCTCACTGTGACACCGGCAGTGACAGTGCAGCACTCCCTCAGTGAGACACCGGGAGTGACAGTGCAGCGCTCCCTCAGTGTGACACCGGGAGTGACAGTGCAGCACTCCCTCAGTGTGACACCGGGAGTGACAGTGCAGCACTCCCTCAGTGTGACACCGGGAGTGACAGTGCAGCACTCCCTCAGTGTGACACCGGGAGTGACAGTGCAGCGCTCCCTCAGTGAGACACCGGGAGTGACAGTGCAGCACTCCCTCAGTGTGACACCGGGAGTGACAGTGCAGCACTCCCTCAGTGAGACACCGGGAGTAATGAGGCAGCGCTCCCTCAGTGTGACACCGGGAGTGACAGTGCAGCGCTCCCTCAGTGTGACACCGGGAGTGACAGTGCAGCACTCCCTCAGTGAGACACCGGGAGTGACAGTGCAGCACTCCCTCAGTGAGACACCGGGAGTGACAGTGCAGCACTCCCTCAGTGAGACACCGGGAGTGACAATGCAGCACTCCCTCAGTGTGACACCGGGAGTGACAGTGCAGCGTTCCCTCAGTGTGACACCGGGAGTGACAGTGCAGCGTTCCCTCAGTGAGACACCAGGAGTGACAGTGCAGCGCTCCCTCAGTGAGACACCGGGAGTGACAATGCAGCACTCCCCCAGTGAGACACTGGGAGTGACAGTGCAGCACTCCCTCAGTGAGACACCGGGAGTGACAGTGCAGCACTCCCTCAGTGAGACACCAGGAGTGACGATGCAGCACTCCCTCAGTGAGAAACTGCGAATGACAATGTAGCACTCCCTCAGTGTGACACCGGGAGTGACAGTGCAGCACTCCCTCAGTGTGACACCGGGAGTGACAGTGCAGCGTTCCCTCAGTGTGACACCGGGAGTGACAGTGCTGCGCTCCCTCAGTAAGACACCGGGAGTGACAGTGCAGCACTCCCTCAGTGTGACACTGACAGTGACAGTGCAGCACTCCCTCAGTGAGACACCGGGAGTGACAGTGCAGCGCTCCCTCAGTGAGACTCCGGGAGTGACAGTGCAGCACTCCCTCAGTGAGACACCAGGAGTGACATTGCAGCACTCCCTCAGTGTGACACCGGGAGTGACAGTGCAGCGCTCCCACAGTGTTACACTGGGAGTGACAGTGCAGTGCTCCCTCAGTGAGACACAGGGAGTGACAGTGCAGCACTCCCTCAGTGTGACACCGGGAGTGAAGTGCAGCACTCCCTCAGTGAGACACCGGGAGTGACGATGCAGCACTCCCCAGTGTGACACTGGGTGTGTTAGTGCCGCATTCCCTCAGTGAGACACCGGGAGTGACAGTGCAGCACTCCCCCAGTGAGACACCGGGAGTGACAGTGCAGCACTCCCTCAGTGAGACACCGGGAGTGACAGTGCAGCGCTCCCTCAGTGAGACACCGGGAGTGACAGTGCAGCACTCCCTCAGTGAGACACCGGGAATGACAGTGCAGCGCTCCCTCAGTGTGACACTGGGAGTGACAGTGCAGCGCTCCCTCAGTGAGACACCGGGAGTGACAGTGCAGCACTCCCTCAGTTAGACACCGGGAGTGACAGTGCAGCGCTCCCTCAGTGAGACACCGGGAGTGACAGTGCAGCGCTCCCTCTGTGTTACACTGGGAGTGACAGTGCAGCACTCCCTCACTGTGACACTGGGAGTGACAGTGCAGCACTCCCTCACTGTGACACTGGGAATGACACTGGAGCAGTCCCTTTGTGTGACTCCGGCAGTGACAGTGCAGCGATCCCTCAGTGAGACAGTGGGAGGGACAATGCAGCACTCCCTCACTGTGACACCGAGAGTGACAGCGCAGCACTCCCTCAGTGTGACACCGGGAGTAACGAGGCAGCACTCCCTCAGTGTGACACCGGGAGTGACAGTGCAGCACTCCCACAGTGTGACACCGGGAGTGACAGTGCAGCGCTCCCTCAGTGTGACACCGGGAGTGACAATGCAGCACTCCCCCAGTGAGACACTGGGAGTGACAGTGCAGCACTCCCTCAGTGAGACACCGGGAGTGACAGTGCAGCACTCCCTCAGTGAGACACCAGGAGTGACGATGCAGCACTCCCTCAGTGCGAAACTGCGAATGACAATGTAGCACTCCCTCAGTGTGACACCGGGAGTGACAGTGCAGCACTCCCTCAGTGTGACACCGGGAGTGACAGTGCAGCGTTCCCTCAGTGTGACACCGGGAGTGACAGTGCTGCGCTCCCTCAGTAAGACACCGGGAGTGACAGTGCAGCACTCCCTCAGTGTGACACTGACAGTGACAGTGCAGCACTCCCTCAGTGAGACACCGGGAGTGACAGTGCAGCGCTCCCTCAGTGAGACTCCGGGAGTGACAGTGCAGCACTCCCTCAGTGAGACACCAGGAGTGACATTGCAGCACTCCCTCAGTGTGACACCGGGAGTGACAGTGCAGCGCTCCCACAGTGTTACACTGGGAGTGACAGTGCAGTGCTCCCTCAGTGAGACACAGGGAGTGACAGTGCAGCACTCCCTCAGTGTGACACCGGGAGTGAAGTGCAGCACTCCCTCAGTGAGACACCGGGAGTGACGATGCAGCACTCCCCAGTGTGACACTGGGTGTGTTAGTGCCGCATTCCCTCAGTGAGACACCGGGAGTGACAGTGCAGCACTCCCCCAGTGAGACACCGGGAGTGACAGTGCAGCACTCCCTCAGTGAGACACCGGGAGTGACAGTGCAGCGCTCCCTCAGTGAGACACCGGGAGTGACAGTGCAGCACTCCCTCAGTGAGACACCGGGAATGACAGTGCAGCGCTCCCTCAGTGTGACACTGGGAGTGACAGTGCAGCGCTCCCTCAGTGAGACACCGGGAGTGACAGTGCAGCACTCCCTCAGTTAGACACCGGGAGTGACAGTGCAGCGCTCCCTCAGTGAGACACCGGGAGTGACAGTGCAGCGCTCCCTCTGTGTTACACTGGGAGTGACAGTGCAGCACTCCCTCACTGTGACACTGGGAGTGACAGTGCAGCACTCCCTCACTGTGACACTGGGAATGACACTGGAGCAGTCCCTTTGTGTGACTCCGGCAGTGACAGTGCAGCGATCCCTCAGTGAGACAGTGGGAGGGACAATGCAGCACTCCCTCACTGTGACACCGAGAGTGACAGCGCAGCACTCCCTCAGTGTGACACCGGGAGTAACGAGGCAGCACTCCCTCAGTGTGACACCGGGAGTGACAGTGCAGCACTCCCACAGTGTGACACCGGGAGTGACAGTGCAGCGCTCCCTCAGTGTGACACCGGGAGTGACAGTGCAGCATTCCCTCAGTGTGACACCGGGAGTGACATTGCAGCGCTCCCTCAGTGAGACACTGAGAGTGACAGTGCAGCGCTCCCTCAGTGCGACACCGGGAGTGACAGTGCAGCGCTCCCTCAGTGAGACACTGAGAGTGACAGTGCAGCACTCCCTCAGTGTGACACCGGGAGTGGCAGTGCAGCGCTCCCTCAGTGTGACACCGGGAGTGACAGTGCAGCACTCCCTCAGTGTGACACTGGGAGTAACAATGCAGCACACCCTCAGTGAGACACCGGGAGTGACAGTGCAGCACTCCCTCAGTGTGACACAGGGAGTGACAGTGCAGCGCTCCCTCAGTGAGACACCGGGAGTGACATTGCAGCGCTCCCTCAGTGAGACACCGGGAGTGACAATGCAGCACTCCCTCAGTGAGACACCGGGAGTGAGAGTGCAGAGCTCCCTCAGTGAAACACTGCGAGTGACAGTGCAGCACTCCCTCAGTGTGACACTGGGTGTGTTAGTGCCGCATTCCCTCAGTGAGACACTGGGAGTGACAGTGCAGCACTCCCTCAGTGAGACACTGAAAGTGACAGTGCAGCACTCCCTTAGTGAGACACCGGGAGTAACGTGCAGCGCTCCCTCAGTGTGACACTGGGATTGACATTGAAGCACTCCCTCAGTGTGACACCGGGAGTGACAATGCACACTCCCCCAGTGTGACACAGGGAGTGACAGTGCAGCGCTCCCTCAGTGAGACACCGGGAGTGACAATGCAGCACTCCCTCAGTGAGACACTGGGATTGACAGTGCAGCACTCCCTCAGTGTGACACCGGGAGTGACAGTGCAGCACTCCCTCAGTGTGACAACGGGAGTGACAGTGCAGCACTCCCTCAGTGAGACACTGGGATTGACAGTGCAGCACTCCCTCAGTGAGACACTGGGATTGACAGTGCAGCACTCCCTCAATGTGACACTGGGAGTGACAATGCAGTGCTACCTCAGTGAGACACTGGGAGTGACAGTGCAGCACTCCCTCAGTGTGACACCGGGAGTGACAATGCAGCACTCCCTCAGTGTGACATCGGGAATGACGATGCAACGCTCCCTCAGTGAGACAATGGGAATGACAATGTAGCACTCCCTCAGTATGACACCGGGAGTGACAGTGCAGCACTCCCTCAGTGTGACACCGGGTGTATTAGTGCCGCACTCCCTCAGTGTGACACAGGGAGTGACAGTGCAGCACTCCCTCAGTGTGACACTGGGAGTAACAATGCAGCACACCCTCAGTGAGACACCGGGAGTGACAGTGCAGCGCTCCCTCAGTGAGACACCGGGAGTGACAGTGCAGCGCTCCATCAGTGTGACACCAGGAGTGAGAGTGCAGCGCTCCTTCAGTGAGATATCGGGAGTGACAGTGCAGCGCTCCCTCAGTGAGACACCGGGAGTGACAGTGCAGCACTCCCTCAGTGAGACACCGGGAGTGACAGTGCAGCACTCCCTCAGTGAGACACCGGGAGTGACAGTGCAGCGCTCCCTCACTGTGACACCGGGAATGACAGTGCAGCACTCCCTCAGTGAGACACCGGGAGTGACAGTGCAGCACTCCCTCACTGTGACACCGGGAGTGACAGTGCAGCACTCCCTCAGTGAGACACTGCGAATGACAATGTAGCACTCCCTCAGTGTGACACCGGGAGTGACAGTGCAGCACTCGCTCAGTGTGACACCGGGAGTGACAGTGCAGCGCTCCCTCAGTGTGACACCGGGAGTGACAGTGCAGAACTCGCTCAGTGTGACACCGGGTGTGACAGTGCAGCACTCCCTCAGTGAGACACCGGGAGTGACAGTGCAGCGCTCCCTCAGTGTGACACCGGGTGTGTTAGTGCCGCACTCCCTCTGTGTGACACAGGGAGTGACAGTGCAGCACTCCCTCAGTGTGACACCGGGTGTGACAGTGCAGCACTCCATCAATGTGACACTGGGAGTGACAGTGCAGCACTCCCTCAGTGAGACACCGGGAGTGACACTGCAGCGCTCCCTCAGTGAGACACCGGGAGTGACATTGCAGCGCTCCCTCAGTGAGACACCGGGAGTGACAATGCAGCACTCCCTCAGTGAGACACCGGGAGTGAGAGTGCAGAGCTCCCTCAGTGAAACACTGCGAGTGACAGTGCAGCACTCCCTCAGTGTGACACTGGGTGTGTTAGTGCCGCATTCCCTCAGTGAGACACTGGGAGTGACAGTGCAGCACTCCCTCAGTGAGACACTGAAAGTGACAGTGCAGCACTCCCTTAGTGAGACACCGGGAGTAACGTGCAGCGCTCCCTCAGTGTGACACTGGGATTGACATTGAAGCACTCCCTCAGTGTGACACCGGGAGTGACAATGCACACTCCCCCAGTGTGACACAGGGAGTGACAGTGCAGCGCTCCCTCAGTGAGACACCGGGAGTGACAATGCAGCACTCCCTCAGTGAGACACTGGGATTGACAGTGCAGCACTCCCTCAGTGTGACACCGGGAGTGACAGTGCAGCACTCCCTCAGTGTGACAACGGGAGTGACAGTGCAGCACTCCCTCAGTGAGACACTGGGATTGACAGTGCAGCACTCCCTCAGTGAGACACTGGGATTGACAGTGCAGCACTCCCTCAATGTGACACTGGGAGTGACAATGCAGTGCTACCTCAGTGAGACACTGGGAGTGACAGTGCAGCACTCCCTCAGTGTGACACCGGGAGTGACAATGCAGCACTCCCTCAGTGTGACATCGGGAATGACGATGCAACGCTCCCTCAGTGAGACAATGGGAATGACAATGTAGCACTCCCTCAGTATGACACCGGGAGTGACAGTGCAGCACTCCCTCAGTGTGACACCGGGTGTATTAGTGCCGCACTCCCTCAGTGTGACACAGGGAGTGACAGTGCAGCACTCCCTCAGTGTGACACTGGGAGTAACAATGCAGCACACCCTCAGTGAGACACCGGGAGTGACAGTGCAGCGCTCCCTCAGTGAGACACCGGGAGTGACAGTGCAGCGCTCCCTCAGTGTGACACCAGGAGTGAGAGTGCAGCGCTCCTTCAGTGAGATATCGGGAGTGACAGTGCAGCGCTCCCTCAGTGAGACACCGGGAGTGACAGTGCAGCACTCCCTCAGTGAGACACCGGGAGTGACAGTGCAGCACTCCCTCAGTGAGACACCGGGAGTGACAGTGCAGCGCTCCCTCATTGTGACACCGGGAATGACAGTGCAGCACTCCCTCAGTGAGACACCGGGAGTGACAGTGCAGCACTCCCTCACTGTGACACCGGGAGTGACAGTGCAGCACTCCCTCAGTGAGACACTGCGAATGACAATGTAGCACTCCCTCAGTGTGACACCGGGAGTGACAGTGCAGCACTCGCTCAGTGTGACACCGGGAGTGACAGTGCAGCGCTCCCTCAGTGTGACACCGGGAGTGACAGTGCAGAACTCGCTCAGTGTGACACCGGGTGTGACAGTGCAGCACTCCCTCAGTGAGACACCGGGAGTGACAGTGCAGCGCTCCCTCAGTGTGACACCGGGTGTGTTAGTGCCGCACTCCCTCTGTGTGACACAGGGAGTGACAGTGCAGCACTCCCTCAGTGTGACACCGGGTGTGACAGTGCAGCACTCCATCAATGTGACACTGGGAGTGACAGTGCAGCACTCCCTCAGTGAGACACCGGGAGTGACACTGCAGCGCTCCCTCAGTGTGACACCGGGAGTGACAGTGCCGCACTCCTTCAGTGAGACACCGGGAGTGAGAGTGCAGCACTCCCTCAGTGAGACACCGGGAGTGACAGTGCAGCACTCCCTCAGTGAGACACCGGGTGTGATAGTGCAGCACTCCCTCAGTGTGACACCGGGAGTGACAGTGCAGCACTCCCTCAGTGAGTCACCGGGAGTGACAGTGCAGCACTCCCTCAGTGTGACACCGGGAGTGACAGTGCAGCACTCCCTCAGTGTGACACCGGGAGTGACAGTGCAGCGCTCCCTCAGTGAGACACCGGGAGTGACAGTGCAGCACTCCCTCAGTGTGACACCGGGAGTGACAGTGCAGCACTCCCTCAGTGAGACACCGGGAGTAATGAGGCAGCGCTCCCTCAGTGTGACACCGGGAGTGACAGTGCAGCGCTCCCTCAGTGTGACACCGGGAGTGACAGTGCAGCACTCCCTCAGTGAGACACCGGGAGTGACAGTGCAGCACTCCCTCAGTGAGACACCGGGAGTGACAGTGCAGCACTCCCTCAGTGAGACACCGGGAGTGACAATGCAGCACTCCCTCAGTGTGACACCGGGAGTGACAGTGCAGCGTTCCCTCAGTGTGACACCGGGAGTGACAGTGCAGCGTTCCCTCAGTGAGACACCAGGAGTGACAGTGCAGCGCTCCCTCAGTGAGACACCGGGAGTGACAATGCAGCACTCCCTCAGTGAGACACCGGGAGTGACAGTGCAGCACTCCCTCAGTGAGACACCGGGAGTGACAATGCAGCACTCCCTCAGTGTGACACTGGGAGTGACAGTGCAGCGCTCCCTCAGTGAGACATCGGGAGTGACGATGCAGCATTCCCTCAGTGTGACACCAGGAGTGTCAGTGCAGCACTCCCTCAGTGAGACACCGGGAGTGACAGTGCAGCACTCCCTCACTGAGACACTGAGAGTGACAGTGCAGCACTCCCTCAGTGAGACACCGGGAGTGACAGTGCAGCACTCCCTCAGTGAGACACTGAGAGTGACAGTGCAGCGCTCCCTCAGTGTGACACCGGGAGTGACAGTGCAGCATTCCCTCAGTGTGACACCAGGAGTGACAGTGCAGCACTCCCTCAGTGAGTCACCGAGAGTGACAGTGCAGCGCGCCCTCAGTGAGACACCAGGAGTGACAGCGCAGCACTCCCTCAGTGTGACACCGGGTGTGACAGTGCAGCACTCCCTCAGTGAGACACCGGGAGTGACAGTGCAGCGCTCCCTCAGTGTGACACCGGGAGTGACAGTGCAGCTCTCCCTCAGTGTGTCACTGGGGGTGATTATGCAGTGCTCCCTCAGTGTGACACTGGGAGTGACAGTGCAGCACTCCCTCAGTGAGACACTGAGAGTGACAATGCAGCACTCCCTCAGTAAGACATCGGAAGTGACAGGGCAGCGCTCCCTCAGTGTGACACCGGGAGTGACAGTGCAGCACTCCCTCAGTGAGACACAGGGAGTGACAGTGCAGCACTCCCTCAGTGAGACACTGGGAGTGACAGGGCTGTGCTCCCTCAGTGAGCCACCGGGAGTGACAATGCAGCACTCCCTCATTGTGACGCCAGGAGTGACAGTGCAGCACTCTCTCAATGTGTCACCGGGAGTGACAGTGCAGCACTCCTTTAGTGAGACACCGGGAGTTTCAGTGCAGCCCTCCGTCAGTGAGACACCTGGAGGGAGAGTGCAGCGCTCCCTCAGTGTGACACCGGGAGTGACAGTGCAGCACTCCCTCAGTGAGACACCGGAAGTGACAGTGCAGCGCTCCCTCAGTGAGACACCGGGAGTTACGATGTAGCGCTCCCTCAGTGTGACACCGGGAGTGACAATGCAGTACTCCCTCAGTGTGACACCGGGAGTGTTAATGCAGTGCTCCCTCAGTGTGACACCGGGAGTGACAGTGCAGCACTCCCTCAGTGTTACACTGGGAGTGTCAATGCAGCGTTCCCTCAGTGTGACACTGGGAGTGACAGTGCGGCACTCCCTCAGTGTGACACTGGGAGTGACAGTGCGGCACTCCCTCAGTGTGACGCTGGGAGTGACAGTGCGGCACTCCCTCAGTGAGATACTGGGTTTCTGCCTGAATGAGGCATTTATTGGGGCATTGTTTCCAAAGTGGAATCTTCGAAAAAACTCTCTTGCTGAATGCCCTTTGATGTATTCTAGCCCCGCCTGCTGAAGTCAAACACTTGCAAAAGTGGATAGAGGTGTTTATGACCTTGTGAGTGTGCTGAAGCTTCCCTCTGTTAAGATCAGTCTGTCCCCACGTGTATAATTAACACCCTCTATCACTGGAAATAAGTGGGAACTGAGTAACTGGGAGGGTTGCCTCCTCTATTTGGACATAATCTGGAGGATTTATCATGTAATCTCCGACTGCTCCTTCCCCAGACTTTGGCCACTGGTCACCCAACTTGTCCGTCCAATGGGTGCACCCCCTTCCTGAACCAATTGGGTAGTGAGCAGACAGCTCCTTACCCAATCAGATCATTGTTAACCATTGGCCTCCTCTCATCATTGCTTGATGTTGTTCACAGAAAATGAGAAAGGAACCTTTCTCTGGCCTCTCGAAATGATAAGTGTTCCTGGCAGCACGTTGTTTGGGATTAATTTTTAATTCCTGAAATCTCTTGATACAATCTCAAAGGAATGTTGGTGAACCAACTTTCATTTCTATAGCGCTTTTCACATCCTCATGACACCCCAGAATCAGTTCACAGCCAATGTGGGGGGGGCTTTCCTGAAGTGTTGTTGCTGTTGTAATGTTGGAAATGCGACAGCCAATTTGTGCACAGCAAGATCCCACAAAAAGCAAATGACACCATGGTCAGAGGATCTGTTTCAGTGATGTTGCTTGGGGATGTCAGGAGGAGCAGCAGGGCGCCATTCAGCCCAACGAACCTGCTCCCCCATTCATGGCTGACCTTCTGCCTCAACTCTACTTTCCCACTTGCTCCCTATATCTCTTGCTTCTCTTAGTGACCAAAAATCTATCGATCTCTGCATTGAATATACTCACAGCTCTCTGGCGCAGAGCATTCCAAAGATTTACAAGCCACTGAGCGAAGACATTTCTCCTCATCTCAGTCCTAAATGGCCCACCCCATATTCTGGGGCTATGAACCCGTGTTCTAGACAGCCCCCAGCGGGGGGGAGAGGGGAGAACGTTCTCTCAGCATCGACCCTTTCAAACCCGCTCAATGTTATTACCATTCAATCAGATCAGCTCTCGTTCTTGAAGGGAGGATTTTGCTGTAACTGACCACATAATTCTTGATGAGGACATCTCACCCTCATCTCCTCCAGCGCGGTAAGTGCCAGCCACGCTCAGAATGGAGTTTTAAATATCGGCCAAGGACCTGCCCCCCCTGCTCCTTATCCTGTTAGGGCCTTGGGGTCTTTTATGTCCAACTGAGTGGGTAGACAGCACCTCTGACAGTGCAGCACTCCCCCAGTACTGCAGTGGGAGTGTCAGCCTGGATTATGGGGCTTGTGTCTCGGGATCTGGGCTCAGCTCCAATGACTCAGAAGCGGGAGTGTGGATCTCCAGCTGAGCCAAGGCTGAAGAGGGTTTGGAATTGATCGAGTGAGTCACACTGGGCTAACGCTTGCTCCCTCACCTCCTCCCACTAGGAATCTCATTGCGTGAATTAGCAGGTGTGTGACACGTATTAGTTACACTCAGACTAAATATAGGCCTTGTAAGCTTCACAAAGGGGAGGTTTATTTTGGCTCTGGGTAGCAGTCTGCTGACCAGTGACCTCACTGATACCATGACTGTGTACGCCACACACAGGCTGTCCCTCCAGTCTGGTGACTGATGTAGCTGGTACAGAATGTGCTTGAATGCTGGTGGCATTTGGCCTATACGGTTAGTATCTCCTGGACTCTGAGGCACATACTCAGTTTGTATTGTGTTATTTCCATCTCTGTATTGAGATACAAACACCCCCTCAAGCCCCCTTTGAACAGCTTATCAAAACCAGCTCAAATCACGAGGCTGTGAGGGTCTCAGAAATTCAACTGTCCCTTTCATTCAGCTTTTACTTCTCTCTCAAAGTCTCCCCGCCCCCACCCCCCCCCCCCCCCACCTTCTGATTCTCACTGGGGCGTATGTTCTCCCACCTGAGTGGCCGATTTTGGCGTGAATCTCATGAAGCTGCTTGACAGCCTCAGGCCTGTATCTGTACCCACTCCCACCCAGCTGGGGCTGACCAGCACTGAGCAGAGATCGAACCTGTGACCTCAGGACCTGTCAGAGTCAACAGCAAACCTGGTGGGGCAGCTCATGGTGCAGCTGCAGATGAAACGCTGTGATCTGTTTAATGAACGGGTTGAAGGCGTGTTTGTGGAACTGACCTGTTGTGGGAGTGTGAGTGACCTGGTGCTTGAAGCATTTTGACATTGCTTTCGATGCAAAGGTAGAGTATGCTGAGTTTAGTGATGGATACACACTCTCTTTCTCATACAGCCCTTCATGACCTCAGAGTGTCCCAAAGCATCGCCACTGGTGTAATGCAGGAAATATGGAAGCCGATTTGCACACAGCAAGATCCACAGAGAGCAATGTGAACAGAAAACCTGTTTCTTGTTTTGGTTGGGTGGTACATCCTGGCACGAGGACTTTGGAGAGAACCCCCCTGACCTTCTTCAAAACAGTCACCTGGCATCTTTAACATCCGCTTGACAGAGCAGGATATCCCCTCTGACAGTGCCGCATTCCCTCAGTACTGCAGTGGAGTGCCAGCCTTGCTTTTTGTGTTCAAATTCTGGAGTGGGATTGACACCACGACCTTCTGACTGAGAGGTGAGACCCACTGAGCCCCGAGTGACCCCAGCATCAGGGAAGGGGAGGGGGAGGGGGAGGGGGAGGAGGAGTGTCAGCAAACTGGGGATATTTTGAATGTCCGGAAAGGGTTGAAGCAGACAGAGAATAGTTGAGAGTTTTGGCTGGGAGTTTTGAACATTAGATGTTTCCCTGTGTTTAGTGTCTGTGCCATGGACACTAAGCCAGAAGATTACATGTGACCTTTTCTAATCTTACTCATGTCACTAGTGGTTACTCCAAGCTGTAAGAGCCAGCTTCCCATGGGGAGAGTGAGCTCCCTTCTCCCTGTCACTCCACCCCCATTTCCCCTGAACGCTTTCCTGTCCAACTCTCCCGGCCTGCGACTAACCTGAATCCCCGGCTGTGCTTTTTGGTGAGGAGTCGGGTTTCTGACGGGGGTTAGAGGTGAGAGGGGGGCGGTGGGGCTGCTGGGGAGCAGCTTTGGTTAGTACAGTTATCGTGGGGATAAGGCTGGTTCACACACACACATAAAACCATAAGGACTTGATTTCTGGAATGACTCTGGGACACGGCCGAGAATTACAACAGCCACTTTGTGATTTCCAGTCACTACCGAGGGGACAGTTTGCAAGTACCTGATTGGCTAGAAAGCACTTTGAGACATCCCGAGGTTGTGAAAGGCGCTATATAAATGCAAAGCGCTCTTTCTTTTTACTGTGGCAGTGAGGAGAGGGAGAATTCCTTCACCCGAGTCTCCAGGAGAATGAAAGCTGATCCCAGTGCAGCTTGTACTGGGGAGGTTACCATGGGTGACAGTATTCCAAACCAGGTGGGGGTGGGATGGAGGCCACTGGGAACACAGCTCTCATTCCCGCTCCAGTCTTGTTTTCAGATACATGTTCAATATTGAATATGGATGACTCCTGTTGGTGAACAGAATCAGAATCACACAGAACAGAATCAGGCCATATGCCCCATGATGTTCATGCTAGCTCTTTGAAAGAGCTATTTACTTAGTCCCACTTTCCCATACTTCTGCAAATTTTTCTCCTTCAAGTTACAACACTGGCATCTGCCCGGCTATGTGGAAAATTGTCCAGGTATGTCCTGTACACAAAAAGCAGGACAAATCCAACCCAGCCAATTACCGCCCCTTCAGTCTACTCTCGATCATCAGTAAAGTAATGGAAGGGGTAATCAACAGTGCTATCAAGCGGCACTTGCTTAGCAATAACCTGCTCACTGATGCCCAGTTTGGGTTCTGCCAGGGCCACTCAGCTCCTGACCTCATTACAGCCTTGGTTCAAACATGGACAAAAGAGCTGAACACCCGAGGTGAGGTGAGAGTGACTGCCCTTGACATCAAGGCAGCATTTGACCGAGTGTGACATCAAGGAGCTCCAGCAAAACTGGAGTCAATGGGAATCAGGGGTAAAAAACTCTCCGCTGGTTGGAGTCATACCTCGCACAAAGGAAGATGGTTGTGGTTGTTGGAGGTCAGTCACCTCAGCTCCAGGACATCACTGCAGGAGTTCCTCAGGATAGTGTCCTCGGCCCAACCATCTTCAGCTGCTTCATCAATGACCTTCCTTCCATCATAAGGTCAGAAGTGGGGATGTTCGCTGATGATTGTACAATGTTCAGCACCATTTGCAGCTCCTCAGATTCTGAAGCAGTCCAGGTCCAAATGCAGCAAGACCTGGACAATATCCAGGCTTGGGCTGACAAGTGGCAAGTAACACTCACACCACACAAGTGTCAGGCAATGACCATCTCCAACAAGAGAGAATCTAACCATTGCCCCTTGACATGCAATGGCATTACCATCACTGAATCCCCCACTATCAACATCCTGGGGGTTACCATTGACCAGAAACTGAACTGGATTAGTCATATAAATACTGTGGCTACAAGAGCAGGTCAGAGGCTGGGAATCCTGTGGTGAGTAACTCACCTCCTGACTCCCAAAAGCCTGTCCACCATCTACAAGACACAAGTCAGGAGTGTGATGGAATACTCCCCACTTGCCTGGATGAGTGCAGCTCCCACAACACTCAAGAAGCTCAACACCATCCAGGACAAAGCAGCCCCGCTTGATTGTCACCCCATCCACAAACATTCACTCCCTCCACCACCGACACACAGTAGCAGCAGTGTGTGTACCATCTACAAGATGTACTGCAGCAACTCACCAAGGTTCTGACATAGAATTGTCGAATCAAAGGACTGTCACAGCAATGAAGGCCACTCAGCCAATCGTTTCCATGCTGGCTCTCCTAAGGAGCAGTTGATGCACTGCCCCTCCCCCACGTCACATACTGCCCCTCCCCCACGTCACATACTGCCCCTCCCCCACGTCACATACTGCCCCTCCCCCACGTCACATACTGCCCCTCCCCCACGTCACCTACTGCCCCTCCCCCATGTCACCGAATGCCGCTCCCCCACGTCACCTACTGCCCCTCCCCCACGTCACATAATGCCCCCCCCACGTCAACTACTGCCCCTCCCCCACGTCACATACTGCCCCTCCCCCACGTCAATTACTGTCCCTCCCTCACATCACCTACTGCCCCCGCCCCCACATCCCATACGGCCCCACCCCCATGTCACCTACTGCCCCTCACCCACGTCACCTACTGCCCCTCCCCCACTCTCTCACCATGTCACCCACTGGCGCTCCCCCAACCTCTCCCCACGTCACATATTGCCCCTCCCCACCCTCGCACTGCATCACTTACTGCCCCTCCCCCACGATACCTACTGCCCCCTCCCCCGCCTTCTCCACACGTCACCTAGTGCCCGTCTCCCAACCTCTCCCATCGTCAACTACAACCCCTCCCCCACCCTCTCCCCATTTCACCTACTGCCCCTCCCCCGCCCTCTCCCGACGTCACCTACTGCCCCTCCCCCACTCTCACCCTGAGACACTTACTGCCCCTATCCCACCCTCTCCACACATCACCTACTGGCCCTACCCCATTCTCTCCCCGACACCTACTGCCCCTCCCCCACCCTCACCCCATGTCATCTACTGCCCCTCCCCCACCCTCTCCCCACGTCACCTACTGCCCCTCGCCCACCCTCTCCCCATGACACCTACTGCCCCTCCCTCACAATCTCCCTGACACCTACTGCCCCTCTCCCACGCTCTCCCCACGTCACCTACTGCCCCTCCCCCACACTCTCCCCACATCACCTATTGCCACTCCCCCACCCTCTCCCCACGTCACCTACTGCCCCTCCCCCACCCTCTCCCCACATCACCTACTGCGCCTCCCCCGCCCTCCCCTGACACTTACTGCCCCTCCCCCACCCTCTCCCCACATCACCTACTGCCCATCCCCCGCCCTCTCCCTGACACCTACTGCCCCTCTCCCACCCTCTCCCCACATCACCTACTGCCCCTCCCGCACCCTCTCCCCACATCACCTACTGCCCCTCCCCCACCCTCTCCCCACGTCACCTACTGCCCCTCCTCCACCCTCTCCCCACGTCACCTACTGCGCCTCCCCCGCCCTCTCCCCACGTCACCTACCGCCCCTCCCCCACAATCTCCCCGTGTCACCTACAGCCGCTCCCCACCCTCTCCCCACGTCACCTACTGCCCCTCCCCCACCCTCTCCTCATGTCAACTACTGCCCCTCCCCCACCCTCTCCCCATGTCACCTACTGCCCCTCCCCCACCCTCTCCAAACGTCACCTACTGCCCCTGCCCCACCCTCTCCCTGACACCTAATGCCCCTCCCCCACCCTCTCCCCACATCATCTACTGCCCCTCCCCCACCGTCTCCACACATCACCTACTGCCCCTCCCCCACCGTCTCCCCACATCACCTACTGCCCCTCCCCCGCCCTCTCCCTGTGTCACCTACTGCCCCTCCCCCACCCTCTCCCCACATCATCTACTGCCCCTCCCCCACCGTCTCCCCACATCACCTACTGCCCCTCCCCCGCCCTCTCCCTGTGTCACCTACTGCCCCTCCCCCGCCCTCTCCCTGTGTCACCTACTGCCCTTCCCCCACCCTCTCCCCACATCACCTACTGCCCCTCCCCCACTCTCGCCCTTCGTCACCTACTGCCCCTCCCCCACCGTGTCCCCACATCACCTACTGCCCCACCCCCACCCTCTCCCTGCGTCACTTACTGCCCCTCCCCCGCCCTCTCCCTGTGTCACCTACTGCCCTTCCCCCACCCTCTCCCCACATCACCTACTGCCCCTCCCCCACTCTCGCCCTTCGTCACCTACTGCCCCTCCCCCACCCTCTCCCCGCATCACCTACTGTCCTTCCCCCACCCTCTCCCCATGTCACCTACTGACCCTCCCCGCCCTCTCCCTGACACCTACTGCCCCTCCCCCACCCTCTCCCCACATCAACCTACTGCCCCTCCCCCACCCTCTCCCCACGTCACCTACTGCCCCTCCCCCACCCTCTCCTATGTCACCTACTGCCCCTCCCCCACCCTCTCCCTGAGACACCTACTGCCCCTCCCCCGCCCTCACCCTACGTCACCTACTGCCCCTCCCCCACTCTCTCCCTGAGACACCTACTGCCCCTCCCCCACTCTCTCCCTGAGACACCTACTGCCCCTCCCCCACCTTCTCCCCGCGGCACCTACTGCCCCTCCCCCACACTCATCCCATGTCACCTACTGCCCCTCCCCCACCATCTCCCAACGCCACATACTGCCCCTGTCCCAAGCCCTACCCACAACTCCTACTGCCCCTCCCCCACCCTCTACCCACATCACCTACTGCCCCTCCCCGCCCTCTCCCCACGTCACCTACTGCCCCTCCCCCACCCTCACCCTGAGACACCGACTGCCCCTCCCCCACATTCTCCCTGACACCTACTGCCCCTCACCCCGCCCTCGCCCCACATCACATACTGGCCCTTCCCCACCCTCTCCCCATGTCAACTACTGCCCCTCCCCCACCCTCTCCCCACGTCACCAACTGCCCTCCCCCACGTCAACTACTGCCCCACCCCCGCCGTCTCCCCATGTCAACTACTGCCCCTCCCCCACCCTCTCCCTGAGACACCTAAAGCCCCTCCCACACCCTCTCCCCGCGGCACCTACTGACCCTCCCCCACCCTCATCCCATTTCACCTACTGCCCCTACCCCACCCTCACCTCACGCTACCTTCTGACCCTCCCCCACCATCTACCCACATCACCTACTGCCCCTCGCCGCCCTCACCCCACGTCACCTACTGCCCCTCCCCCACCCTCTCCCTGAGACACATACTGACCCTCCCCCACCTTCTCCCTGACACCTACTGCCCCTCCCCCACCCTCTCCCTGACACCTACTGCCCCACCCCCGCCCTCTCCCCACATAACATACAGCCCCTCCCCCATGCTCTCCCCATGTCACCTACTGCCCCTCCCCCACCCTCTCCCCACATCAACCTACTGCCCCTCCCCCACCCTCTCCCCACGTCACCTACTGCCCCTCCCCCACCCTCTCCTATGTCACCTACTGCCCCTCCCCCACCCTCTCCCTGAGACACCTACTGCCCCTCCCCCGCCCTCACCCTACGTCACCTACTGCCCCTCCCCCACTCTCTCCCTGAGACACCTACTGCCCCTCCCCCACTCTCTCCCTGAGACACCTACTGCCCCTCCCCCACCTTCTCCCCGCGGCACCTACTGCCCCTCCCCCACACTCATCCCATGTCACCTACTGCCCCTCCCCCACCATCTCCCAACGCCACATACTGCCCCTGTCCCAAGCCCTACCCACAACTCCTACTGCCCCTCCCCCACCCTCTACCCACATCACCTACTGCCCCTCCCCGCCCTCTCCCCACGTCACCTACTGCCCCTCCCCCACCCTCACCCTGAGACACCGACTGCCCCTCCCCCACATTCTCCCTGACACCTACTGCCCCTCACCCCGCCCTCGCCCCACATCACATACTGGCCCTTCCCCACCCTCTCCCCATGTCAACTACTGCCCCTCCCCCACCCTCTCCCCACGTCACCAACTGCCCTCCCCCACGTCAACTACTGCCCCACCCCCGCCGTCTCCCCATGTCAACTACTGCCCCTCCCCCACCCTCTCCCTGAGACACCTAAAGCCCCTCCCACACCCTCTCCCCGCGGCACCTACTGACCCTCCCCCACCCTCATCCCATTTCACCTACTGCCCCTACCCCACCCTCACCTCACGCTACCTTCTGACCCTCCCCCACCATCTACCCACATCACCTACTGCCCCTCGCCGCCCTCACCCCACGTCACCTACTGCCCCTCCCCCACCCTCTCCCTGAGACACATACTGACCCTCCCCCACCTTCTCCCTGACACCTACTGCCCCTCCCCCACCCTCTCCCTGACACCTACTGCCCCACCCCCGCCCTCTCCCCACATAACATACAGCCCCTCCCCCATGCTCTCCCCATGTCACCTACTGCCCCTCCCCCACCCTCTCCCCACGTCACCTACTGCCCCTCCCCCACCCTCTCTCCATGTCACCTACTGCCCCTCCCCGCCCTCTCCCCACGTCACCTACTGCCCCTCCCCCACCCTCTCTCCATGTCACCTACTGCCCCTCCCCGCCCTCTCCCCACGTCACCTACTGCCCCTCCCTCACCCTCTCCCTGAGACACCTACTGCCCCTACCCCACCTTCTCCCTGAGAACCTACTGCCGCTCGCACACCCTTTCCCCACGGCACCTACTGCCCCTCCCCCACCCTCTCCCCACATCACCTACTGCCCCTCCCCACTCTCTACCCTTGTCACTTACTGCCCCTCCCCCACCCTCTCCCTGAGACAACTACTGCCCCTCCCCCACCCTCTCCCTTACACCTACTGCCCCTCCCCCACCCTCTCCCTTACACCTACTGCCCCTCCCCCACACTATCCCCACGTCACCTACTGCCCCTCCCCCACCCTCTCCCTGAGACAACTACTGCCCCTCCCCCACCCTCTCCCTTACACCTACTGCCCCTCCCCCACCCTCTCCCTACGTCACCTACTGCCCCTCCCCCGCCCTCTCCCCACGTCACCTACTGCCCCTCCCCCACTCTCTCCCTACGTCACCTGCTGCCGCTTCCGCACCCTCTCCCCATGTCACCTACTGCCCCTCCGCCACCCTCTCCCTACGTCACCTACTGACCCTCCCCCACCCTCTCCCCACGTCACCTACTGCCCCTCCCCCACCATCTCCCCACGTCACCTACTGCCTCTCCCCAACCCTCTCCCCACATCACCTACTGCCTCTCCCTCACTCTCTCCCTACGTCACCAACTGCCCCTTCCGCACCCTCTCCCCACGTCACCAACTGCCCGTCCGCCAGCCTCTCCCTATGTCACCTACTGACCCTCCCCCACCCTCTCCCCACGTCACCTACTGCCCCTCCCCCATCCTCTACCCACATCACCTACAGCCACTCCCCGCCCTCTCCCCACGTCACCTATTGACCCTCCCCCACCCTCTCCCTGACACCTACTACCCCTCCCCCACCCTCTCCCTGACACCTACTGCCCCACCCCGCCCTCTCCCCACATCACATAATGCCCCTCACCCACCCACTCCCCACATCACCTACTGCCCTCCCCCACATCAACTACTTCCCACCCCCGCCGTCTCCCCGTGTCAACTGCTGCCCCTGCCCCGCCCTCGCCCTACGTCACCCACTGCCCCTCCCCCACCCTCTGCCCGCGTCACATAATTCCCCTCCCCCACCCTCTCCCCGCGTCACCTACTGCCCCTCCCCAACCCTATCCCCGCTTCACCTACTGCCCCACCCGCACCCTCTCCCCACGTAACCTACTGACCCTCCCCCGCCCTCATCCCACGTCACCTACTGCCCCTCCCCCACCCTCTCCCCGAGACACCTACTGCCTCTCCCCCACCCTCATCACACATCACCTACTGCCCCTCCCCTGCCCTCACCCCGTGTCAACTACTGCCCCTCCCCCACCCTCTCCTCATTTCACCTACTGCCCCTCCCCCACCCTCTCCCTGACACCTACTGCCCCTCCACCACCCTCTCCCCACATCACCTACTGCCCCTCCCCAACCCTCTCCCTACGTCAACTACTGCCCCTCCCCCACCCTCTCCCTGAGACACCTAAAGCCCCTCCCACACTCTCTCCCCGCGGCACCTACTGCCCCTCCCCCACCCTCATCCCATTTCACCTACTGCCCCTACCCCACCCTCTCCCCACGCCACCTTCTGCCCCTCCCCCACCATCTACCCACATCACCTACTGCCCCTCGCCGCCCTCACCCCACGTCACCTACTGCCCCTCCCCCACCCTCTCCCTGAGACACATACTGACCCTCCCCCACCCTCTCCCCATGTCACCTACTGCCCCTCCCCCACCCTCTCCCTGAGACACATACTGACCCTCCCCCACCATCTACCCACATCACCTACTGCGCCTCGCCGCCCTCGCCCCACGTCACCTACTGCCCCTCCCCCACCTTCTCCCTGACACCTACTGCCCCTCCCCCACCCTCTCCCTGACACCTACTGCCCCACCCCGGCCCTCTCCCCACATCACATACAGCCCCTCCCCCACGCTCTCCCCACGTCACCTACTGCCCCTCCCCCACCCCCTCCCCACGTCACCTACTTCCCCTCCCCCACCCTCTGCCCACGTCACCTACTGCCCCTCCCGCACACTATCCCCACGTCACCTACTGCCCCTCCCCCACCCTCTCCCCACGTCACCTACTGCCCCTCCCCCGCCCTCTCCCCACGTCACCTACTGCCCCTCCCCCACCCTCTCCCCACGTCACCTACTGCCCCTCCACCGCCCTCTCCCCACGTCACCTACTGCCCCTCCCCCACCCTCTCCCCTCGTCACCTACTGCCCCTCCCCCACCCTCTCCCCACGTCACCTACTGCCCCTCCCCCACCCTCTCCCCACGTCGCCTACTGCCCCTCCCCACTCTCTCCCCTTGTCACTTACTGCCCCTCCCCCACCCTCTCCCTGAGACACCTAATGCCCCTCCCCCACCCTCTCCCTTACACCTACTGCCCCTCACCCGCCCTCTCCCCACATCACATACTGCCCCTCCCCCACACTATCCCCACGTCACCTACTGCCCCTCCCCCACCCTCTCCCCACGTCACCTACTGCCCCTCCCCCACCCTCTCCCCACATCACCTACTGCCCCTCCCCCACCCTCTCCCCACGTCACCTACTGCCCCTCCCCACTCTCTCCCCTTGTCACTTACTGCCCCTCCCCCACCCTCTCCCTGAGACACCTAATGCCCCTCCCCCACCCTCTCCCTTACACCTACTGCCCCTCACCCGCCCTCTCCCCACATCACATACTGCCCCTCCCCCACACTATCCCCACGTCACCTACTGCCCCTCCCCCACCGTCTCCCCGTGCCAACTGCTGCCCCTCCCACGCCCTCTCCCTACGTCACCTACTGCCGCTCTCACACCCTCTCCCCACATCACCTACTGCCCCTCCCCCACCCCCTTCCCGCGTCACCTACTGCCTCTCCCCCATTCTCTCCCCGCGTCACCTACTGCCCCTCTACCGCCCTCTCCCCACGTCACCTACTGCCCCTCCGCCACCCTCATCCCACAACACCTACTACACCACCCCTGCCCTCTCCCCGTGTCAACTACTGCTCCTCCCCCACCCTCACCCCACGTCACCTACTGCCCCTCCCCCAAACTCTCCACATATCACCTACTGCCCCCCCCGCCCTCTCCCTGACACATACTGCCCCTCCCCCACCCTCACCCCACATCACCTACTGCCCCTCCCCCACCCTCTCCCCACGTCACCTACTGCCCCTCCCCGCCCTTTCCCCACGCCACCTACTGCCCCTCCCCCACCCTCTCCCCATGTCACCTACTGCCCCACCCCCACCCTCTCCCCACGTCACCTACTGCCCCTCCCCCATCCTCTCCCTGACACCTACTGCCACTCCCCCACCATCTCCCCACATCACCTACTGCCCCTCCCCCACCGTCTCCACAAGTCACCTACTGCCCCTCCCCCACCCTCTCCCAGCGTCAGCTACTGCCCCTCCCCCGCCCTCTCCCCGTGTCACCTACTGCTCCTCCCCCGCCCTCTCCCTACGTCACCTACTGCCCCTCCCCCACCCTCACCCCACGTCACCTAATGCCCCTCCCTACCCTCTTCCCACGTCACCTACTGCCCCTCCACCACCCGTCCCCACGTCACCTACTGCCCTCCCCCACGTCAACTACTGCCCCTCCCCCGCCGTCTCCCCGTGTCAACTGCTGCTCCTGCCCCGCCCTCTCCCTACATCACCTACTGCCCCTTCCCCACCCTCTGCCCATGTCACCTACTGCCCCTCCCCCACCCTCTCCCCGCGTCACCTACTGCACCTCCGCAACCCTATCCCTGCATCACCTAATGCCCCTCCCGCACCCTCTCCCCACGTAACCTACTGCCCCTCCCCCGCCCTCTCCCCACGTCACCTACTGCCCCTCCCCCACCCTCTCCCTGAGACACCGACTGCCCCTCCACCACCCTCACCCCACATCAGCTACTACACCTCCCCCGCCCTCTCCCCGTGTCAACTACTGCCCCTCCCCCACCCTCTCCACACGTCATCTACTGCCCTTCCCCCACCCTCACCCCACGTCACCTACTGCCCCTCCCGCACCCTCTCCCCACGTAACTTACTGCCCCTCCCCCGCCCTCTCCCCACGTCACCTACTGCCCCTCCCCCTCCCTCTCCCTGAGACACCTACTGCCCCCTCCACCACCCTCATCCCACATCAGCTACTACACCTCCCCCGCCCTCTCCCCGTGTCAACTACTGCCCCTCCATCACCCTCTCCCCACATTACCTACTGCCCCTCCCCACCCCCCTTCCCGCGTCACCTACTGCCTCTCCCCCATTCTCTCCCCGCGTCACCTACTGCCCCTCTACCGCCCTCTCCCCACATCACCTACTGCCCCTCCGCCACCCTCATCCCACAACACCTACTACACCACCCCTGCCCTCTCCCCGTGTCAACTACTGCCCCTCCCCCAAACTCTCCACATATCACCTACTGCCCCCCCCGCCCTCTCCCTGACACATACTGCCCCTCCCCCACCCTCACCCCACATCACCTACTGCCCCTCCCCCACCCTCTCCCCACGTCACCTACTGCCCCTCCCCC